>PVJN01017445.1:0-40605 GCA_004026805.1 Lasiurus borealis | reverse complement strand
GCCCCGCAAGCAGCACGGTGAGTTCGTGGCCGCACGGAGTGGGAGGAGGCGGGCTAAAGGGCTCTGGGCCTGCGGTTCCCTGCCTGGAACTGTAGGAAGGAGAGACCGGCCTGCAGCCAGGAAGAAGGGCTGTGGTCCCTGGGGTGGGGAGTTGTGGGGGGGGCGGCGCACAGAGGAACCTTCTAGGTGGAGGGAACGTCCCATATTTCCAAGGGGGGCAGGGTCTGGGTTCTACAGCTGCCAACACTCATCAACCTCCACACACATCATGTGCGTTCATGTCGGCGGTGTGGCTTGTGGCTGAGTGTTGACACATAAACATGACCCAGGAGGTCAAGGTCGGATTCCCAATCAGGGCACATGCCTGGGGTGTTGGGGGGCATGCAGGAGGCAACAGATCCATGATTCTCGCCACTGATGTTTCTCTGCCTCTCCCTTCCTCTCCCTGAAATCAATCTATATATATAAAAGGCTATGTGTTCCGTCCATTGGGCTGTCGTTATGATACGCACTGACCACCAGGGGGCAGACACCCACGCAGGAGCTGCCACGATGCACTGGCCATTTACAGAAAAATGGCACCCAGACCTGGTGCTGACAAACCAACACTCGGCTTCCCCCAAATGGGACACAGGCCCCGCCACCACCCCAGAGCGACACCCCACCAAATCGCAGCCAACGCTGCCAAGACCCCAGGGCACAGAATGCGGCCCCAAGACCAGACCAGCCCTGCAAAAGGTGGCTGTGGGCGCTGGGTAATGACATCACACAGCAACGCCCAGCTTCCTCTCCCTAGCAACCAGCCTCTTCGGAGTTTCTTCAGCCCCAGAAGTTGACTTGCTGTACAGCCAGGTGCAAACATTTTAGTTTAACCAAACGTCTGCAAAGCGTTTCCCCTGCCTCATCTCATTGATCTTCACCTTGGTCCGGGGTAGGCAGATAGGAGACTCGGTGGAATCCTGTTTTCTTTTCATTAGGCAGACGCAAATAGCGATATTACAATATTCCTTCTAGCCAAAACCGGTTTGGCTCAGTGGATAGAGCGTCGGCCTGCGGACTGAAGGGTCCCAGGTTCGATTCCGGTCAGGGGCCTGTATCTTGGTTGCGGGCACATCCCCAGTAATGGGGTGGGGGGTGTGTAAGAGGCAGCTGATCAATGTTTCTAACTTTCTATCCCTCTCCCTTCCTCTCTGTAGAAAGATCAATAAAATATATTTAGAAGAAAAAAAAATTGCCGAAACCGGGTTTGGCTCAGTGGATAGAGCGTCGGCCTGCGGACTGAAAGGTCCCAGGTTCGATTCCGGTCAAGGGCATGTACCTTGGTGGCGGGCACACCTTCAGTAGTGGGTGTGCAGGAGGCGGCTGATCGATGTCTCTCTCTCATCGAGGTTTCTAACTCTCTATCCCTCTTCCTTCCTCTCTGTAAAAAAATCAATAAAATATATTTAGAAAAAATAATGATAATAAAAGGGAACCGGGACAAACCTCTCCAAGCTCTCTGTTAACAGTGAGCACCTGGAAAGGCCCTAAATGCCGGACAACAATGGGTCCATTTAAAGCGCCTGCTGTGGCCCATCCCGGGGGCAGGGAGGCGGGGTGCAGCCCTCCCTCTGAACACCCCGGAGAGAGCGGGGCCTGGGCAGGCGGTGTGCTTTGAGGAAGGGGGATGGTCCCCTAGGGGGGAATTCTCATTTCTGCTCTGCGTTTGTTCACACGCTTCCTGTTTTCACCTGGCTGCTTCCCACCAGCCCGCACCCTCTCTGCAAGCAGAAAAGGCCAGGAACGGGGGCGACACCAGGTTAAAATAGGGGGCTGGGGCCCCAGAGCGAGGGCGCCCCCTCCCCCCTCGGCCTTCACCCCATAGAGCCTCGCCGCCGTCAGCCTGTTTCCCCCGCATCGCGTGGCGGGAGGAAAGGGGTCGCGTGGGACTCGAGGCGGGCAGGGCGCTCCCAGGTCCCCGGGGAAGGAGCCCCGAGCTCGCGGTGAGACCTTGGCGAGGGCGCTCCGGGTGGGATGCAGCCTGCGCCCCGGTGCTGGTGCCACCGGCTGGGACCCCCACATGGACACGGAGGCGACAGCGGCGGCGGGAGGGGGGGGGCTCTGCCTCCAGGCCGCACACGAATGTCTAGCCCAGTGGTTCTCAACCTGTGGGTCGCGACCCCTTTGGGGGTCGACCAACCCTTTCACAGGGGTCGCCTAAGACCATCGGAAAACACATATTGTGAGACCAGTTTGGCTCAGTGGCTAGAGCGTTGGCCTGCGGACTGAAAGGTCCCAGGTTCGGTTCCGGTTGGGGGCACGTACCTTGCTTGTGGGCACATCCCCATGAGGGGCGTGCAGGAGGCGGCTGATCGCTGTTTCTCTCTCTCTCACCGATGTTTCTGACTTTCTATCTCTCTCCCATCCTCTCTGTAAAAAATAAGTAAAATATATATATTTTTTTTTAAATGTTAAAAAAAAAAAAAAGAAAACACGTATTTCCCATGGTCTTAGGAACCAACAGACCGCTCCTCGGTGTAGCCATGTAGTTTACTGTTGTCCTAGGAAGACTGTTGCCCATGCTACACGACGATTCAAGACAAAATATCATTTATTTGTAATTAGTAATAAATATATAATTACATATTGTTTTTGTGATGAATCCCTGTGCTTTAATGATGTTCCATTTGTAACCACGAAAACACAGCCTATCAGATATTTACATGACAGTTCATGACAGTAGCAAGATGACAGCAATGAAGTAGCCACGGAAATCATTGTATGGGGGGGGGGTGTCCCCACCCCAGGAGGAGCCGTCTTAAAGGGGCGCGGCCTTAGGAAGGTTGAGAACCGCTGCTCTAGCCGCTTCCCGGGGGCGGGTTCCCATCCTCAGGGCCGATCCCCCAACCCCGGGCCTCCAGGGGCGCACGAAGCGCGGGCCGCGCCCGGGGAAAGCCCTTTGGCCGCCCCGGTCCCCGCGCGGCGCCCCGCACCCCAGGCCGCGCCCGGGGATGCCCGCCAGCGCGCCGCATCCGAGCATCCGAGCATCCTCGCCCTCGCGGCCGCCCATTGGCCGGCGCCGGCTCTGCAGGGCCGCCCCGCAGCCAATCACGGCCGGGGGGCGGGGCTGGGGCCGGCCGGATGCTGCCAGCCGCTGCGGCCAGACGCGCCCGGCTCCTCGCGGCGGCGCAGGTGACAGCGGTCCCCCCCGCGCCCCCCGGCCATGCAGGAGCCCCTGCTGGGAGCCGAGGGCCCGGACTATGACACGTTCCCCGAGAAGCCGCCCCCGCCGCCCGGGGAGAGGACGCGGGTCGGGTGAGAGCGGCCGGGCGGGCGCGGCAGGGGCTGCGGCTGGGGTTTGGGAGGGGCCAGGTGTCTCCCCAGGTGGTCCCACCTGTGCCTCCCCTCCCCCACCCGCCCTCCAGGACCGGGTCCCACTCCCCTCTGCCCCCCCTAACTGGCACAGACAGGGAGACAGGCCCAGAGAGGGCCAAGGGCTGGCCTAAGGTCACCCAGCAAAGCCAAGAGCAGGAACCAGACGCAGCTCAGCCATAGCTACGGGCCGGGGACAGGGGGTGCGGGGGTCCTTCCCCAGGGAGCTGGCATCAGACCCTGGCAGCTGCCAGCCTGATGGGCCAGGGCCAGCCCTCCCCAGCGCCGCCCTCTGCGTGGACACCCCTTGTGCTGGGCACAGGCAGCGGCTGGGAAAGGGGGACTCACAGCCCCCACCTCTCTGCTCCCCGCCCGCACCCCTCGCCCTGCCTCTAGCGCCCTGCAGAACAAGTGGGTGTTCCTGGCCACCTTCGCGGCCGTGCTGGGCAACTTCAGCTTCGGCTACGCCCTGGTCTACACGTCCCCCGTCATCCCCGCCCTGGAGCGGTCCGCGGACCCAGCCCTCAGTCTGACCAAAGCCCAGGCCTCCTGGTTCGGGGTAAGGGGACGACGCAGCTCTGAGCTCGGAGGGGCCGGGCAGGGGGGTGCAGGGGGTCCCCTGAGCTCTGTCCTCCAGCTAGGGAGCCCCCTCCCACTCAGCCTTGGGGCCCCTCCAGGCCCTGGTCACGACCTGGCCCCCCGCTCCAGGCTGGGGGCGGCCGAGGGGGGCAGGGAGGCCCGATGCGCCTCTGATGTAGAAGGAGGAAGTGAAAGACCGTGGAGAAGGCGTGGGAAGGGCAGGTGGGAGGCGGCTTGTAAGTCTCCACCCGGGGGTTGAGGGTTCCCAGATTCCCTTCCACCCTGCACCCTCAGAGCTGGGTGTCACGGGGCAGACAGCATGCCTGTTGGGGACAGAGCCACCCAGTGCTGCTCCCTGGGCTTAGAAGGAATGAATCTGAGAACCCCCGAGCCTTCGAATCCCAGGTCCTTCCCATCCGGAACCTTCCTGCCTGTGCATTCCGGCCTGAGACAGGTGCACGCCGGGCTGCACAGCCCCTCGGTGGCACGTGCCCCCTCTCCCCGGAGCAGGACCCCCTGTGGGGGCGGGGGGGGGCTCCCTAATGGTCATACACGTGCCGCTTGCACACCTCCAGCGACCAGAGGTCCCTGCCCTTCCAGCCCCTGAGTCCCCCCGAAGCAGCTGTCCCCGGGGGGCCCGGCGGGGAGGGGGATGCAGCCCCCCAGCCTCTCTGCCGCCCTCTCCCCAGTCCGTGTTCACGCTGGGCGCGGCGGCGGGCGGCCTCAGCGCCATGGTCCTCAACGACCTGCTGGGCCGGAAGCTGAGCATCATGTTCTCGGCGGTGCCCTCGGTGGCCGGCTACGCGCTCATGGCGGGCGCCCGCGCCTTCTGGATGCTGCTGCTGGGGCGGACGCTGACCGGCTTCGCCGGGGGGCTCACGGCTGCCTGCATCCCGGTAAGTGTCCCCTCGCAGCCCCTGAGCAGCGTCAGACGGGGGGGACCCCTGTCCCTGGGCGGGAGGGGTGTATGTGCAGCTCATTCCGGGCCCTCTGTCCCCGAGTCCCCAGCTCCCCCCAAACTTCCTACCCCGTTTCCTGACAGTCAGACAATTACTCAATTGGAGAAAGTCCGCATTGAGCAACAGGGAGGAAAGGGAAGTAAGTCCCTGCCCGGCCCTGCCCTGCCCTGCCCTGCCCAGGCCCTGAGTCTTTCCCGCAGCCCCCACACACCCGCCAGGGGCTGGGCCCGCCCAGCAGGGGGAGCAGAGACCCCCCATTTCGGAGCTGAGTGCTTCTGCCCACCTGACAGTCAGGGAAACTGAGGCCCCAGGAAGGGCAGGAGGTGGGTCATGATCAGCCTTCGAGACCCACCGGGAACCCCACTCCCCTCTGCAAGGGTCCCCACCGCGGCCGCCTGGGCCAGGGCTACGTCCTCACCACGGGGTGGGGGGGTTGGGGGATCTTGCAGGTGTACCTGTCTGAGATCGCTCCCCCCGGCGTCCGCGGGGCCCTGGGGTCCACGCCCCAGCTCATGGCCGTGTTCGGGTCGCTGTCTCTCTATGCACTTGGTAAGACGGGCGCTCGGCACCTCCTTGTGCAGGATCGGGGTGCAGGGGGTGGGGAGGCGGGGGGGAGGGAAGGGATGTGGCCCCACATGAGCTGCAGGCTGGGAGGGGAGGCATCTGGCGCCCCGGCCACAACGCACAGGGTCCCCCAGGCCGCTCCCTGCCCCTCTCTGGTCACAAGACCCCCCCCCTCCCTGGGCAGGGGGCAGGCCTGGGCCAGCAGTCTCAGTGGGGTGTCTATGTAGAAGGGGGATCAGAGCAGCTGGCTGAGGCGGGGGTGGGGGGAAGTGGAGGCCCCAGCTCTTGCTTGCTCAGGCCACCCCTCCATCGCCCCACTGTGGCCTTGAGACCCCCCCCAGGGTTCGGGGCCAGGGGCCAGGCCATCCCTGGAGCCCCTCCTGATCTAGAACCCAGAGGCCGGGGCTGATGGGGTCGAACGCCCGTAGGAGGCGGCGCTGGGACTAGCCTGGAGGCAGGGGAGGGTGCTCAGGGCCCAGGGGAGGGCTCTGCGTCCAGCCGCACCCCAGCGCCTCCCTCACCCCCCCCCCCAGGCCTCCTGCTGCCGTGGCGCTGGCTGGCCGTGGCCGGGGAGGGGCCCGTGGTCCTCATGATCCTGCTGCTCAGCTTCATGCCCAACTCGCCGCGCTTCCTGCTGTCCCGGGGCCGGGACGCCGAGGCCCTGCGGGCGCTGGCCTGGCTGCGCGGGGCCCAGGCCGACATCCGCTGGGAGTTCCAGCAGATCCAGGACAACGTGCAGAGACAGGTGCGGGGGGGGGGGGGTGCTGGGGACCCCGAGAGCCTGCCTTGCAGGCGATGGCTGTCCTGACCCCCCGCTGGTCCAGGAGCCGGGGTCCGGGCAGGGGTCCCCCAGCCTGCCCCCTGGTCTGGGTTTGTTTCCGGGGGAGAGGGAAGCGGGGAGCACCCACCCCGCTCCACGCAGTCCCGGGCAGGCGGCTCCGGCCGCAGGGGCGGGCCCTGCCTCTGAGCGGCGCCTCGTGTCTCCAGAGCAGCCGCATGTCGTGGGCCGAGGCCCGGGACCCGCACCTGTACCGCCCGGTCGCCATCGCCGTGCTCATGCGCTTCCTGCAGCAGCTGACGGGCATCACGCCCGTGCTGGTCTACCTGCAGCCCATCTTCACCAGCACCGCCGTCCTGCTGGTGAGACCCGGCCACCCGGTGCCCCACCTGGCATCTGCTCTCCCTGACCTGGCGCCCGTTTTCTCCCACCCCGACCTGGTGCACGCTCGCCCCCACCTGGTGCCCTGGCACCTGCTCACCCGCACCTGGCGCCTGCCCGCACACACCCGTTCTCAGGGTAACGTTAGCGAGGAAAGCTCACAGGTTTTAAAGAGAAGTGTCCCTGGTCCTAGCCCAGCGGTCGGCAAACTGCGACTCGAGAGCCACACACAGCTCACTTGCCGCGGTTTGCCACTCCGTTGACTCATGAGTTTGCCGACCACTGAACTAGACTCTCGATTCCAATCATTACCGGCTGTTGTTGTTCCCGGTGATTCAGCCCCAATCCCAGTGGTCGGCAAACTCACGAGTCAACGGAGCGGTAAACCGAGGCTCGTGAGCTGCGTGTGGCTCGAGAGCCACAGTTTGCCGACCACTGCCCCAGCCAGTTTGGCCCCGTGGATAGAACATCAGTGTTCAGACCAGAGGGTCCCAGGTTCCATTCCAATGAAGGGCATGTCCCTGAGTGGCAGGCTCCTCCCCAGTCCGGGCCCTGCTCAGGGCGGCTGCGGGAGGCAACCAATCCATGTGTTTCTATCACATCGATGTTTCTCTCTGTTTCTCACCCTCCCTCTCTCTCTTTGTTTTTTTTTTAATATATATTTTTTATTGATTTTCACAGAGAGGAACGGAGAGGGATAGAGAGTTAGAAACATCAATGAGAGAAAAACATCCATCAGCTGCCTCTTGCACACCCACCACTGGGGATGTGCCCGCAACCAAGGTACATGCCTTTGTCCAGAATCGAATCTGGGACCCTTCAGTCCAAAGGCTGACGCTCTATCCACTGAGCCAAGCCCGTCTCGGCTCACCCTTTCTCTAAAAATCAAAGAAAAAATATCCTCGGGTGAGGATTAACAAAAACAAACAATAAGTAAATAAAGGTGATGAAATGTTTTTTATTCTATTTTTTTAATATATTTTATTGATTGATTTTTTTACAGAGAGGAAGGGAGAGGGATAGGAAGTTCTGAATGTTTTTTAAGAAGTGTCCCGGTGACAGAGGAAGGCAGGGTCAGGGCTGTGCGGCCTCTGGGGCGGGGGGCACAGGCTCTCGCCCGCCTCCAGCCTGGGGGCCACGTGCCCGGCCGGGCGGCCTCTGCGGAAGGGAGATAACGGATGCCTGGCTTCGCTGCCGGCCGTGGGCGCAGAGGGAGATGAGATCTGAGATGAGCGACAGCCAGTGCCACCAGCGTGGTCACGTGTGGGCCCCTCGCCCCTGCCCGAGAGGCCCCAGGCAGGGTGGGGACCACAGAAAGGGCCGGGCACATAGTAGGTGCTCAGCGGCTCCATGCTCCCAGGAGCTAGGGCCATGGCAAGGGGCTGAGTGCCTTGGGGGATGGGGGAGGGGGAACAGGCGGGTCCCTCACTCTGTTGCCTCCTCCCTGCAGCCCCCCCAGGATGACGCCGCCATTGTGGGCGCCGTGCGGCTCTTTGCGGTGATGATTGCGGCCCTCACCATGGACCGGGCCGGCCGCAAGGTCCTGCTCTTCGTCTCAGGTGAGCCCCCTCCCCCCCATACCCCACTTCCCCACCAGCAGCTCCAGGTGTTGTGCCCCCCAAGGTGAGAGCCGTGTGGCTGGGCTCCAGGGATTTGGGTGGCACCTGCCCGGGTGGCCCCCGCCTCGCACCCGGGCACAGGGCCTGGCCTGCACCAGCTGCCCCAGAGGTCCCCCATCTGGCCCCCACTCACCCCCACGTGGCTCCCTGTCTGCACGGGGGGGGGCTGCCAGTCTGGAAATGACCAGTCCCCGTGGGCTGTGATGGCGCCGAAGGAGATGGGGCCACAGGGAGGCGGGCAGGGCTCTGTGGAAGGGGCGCCTTGGGGCCGCGGCTCTGAGGGTCCTGGTCCCGAGGCCCCGTGTCCGTCCGCAGCCTCCATCATGTTTGCTGCCAACGTGACGCTGGGGCTGTACATCCACTTCGGCCCCAAGCCCGGCACCCACAACAGCACCGTGAGCCTCGAGAGCGCGTCCTCGGGGGGCGCCGCACAGCCCCTGGCCACACCCTCCGGCTTCCTCACCCTGGTGCCCCTGCTGGCCACCATGCTCTTCATCACCGGTACATGTCGCATGGGCAGGGGGCTGCCGGCTGGGAGGGAGGGCTGTCGTGGGGTGGGGTTGGGGTGCGGGTTGTGGTTGTGTCGTGGGCAGGGCACTGCTGTCCGGGGTTGTGGGGTGGCTGGGGAGGGGTCTGGGCAGCTCGGGGGGGGGGGGCAGAAGGGGCTCCCCGCCCCCGGGGCCTGAGCTGCCCTCCCCCCCGCACAGGCTACGCCATGGGCTGGGGGCCCATCACCTGGCTCCTCATGTCTGAGATCCTGCCGCTGCGGGCCCGCGGCGTGGCCTCGGGGCTCTGCGTGCTGGTCAGCTGGCTGACCGCCTTCGCCCTCACCAAGTCCTTCCTGCCGGTGGTGGTGAGTGCCAGGCGTGGGCCCTCCGGCCTCCGCCAGGGGCCGGGCTGGGGCTTCTCCCCCTGTGCCCGCTCAGAGAGCAGCACCCGCCCCTCCACATGCGGCCCACGTGGCAGGGACAGCTAACGGCCCACGTGGCAGGGACAGCTAACGGCCCATGTGGCAGAGACAGCTAACGGACGGGACAGAGGACAGTGGGGTGGGGAGCTCTTCTGGGAAGTCAGCTGACCTCTGCCCGGAAGCCACACCCCTGGCTCCGTCACCCTCCAGGGCCGCTGGGCCTGTCTGGGCACCTGGGTCTCAGCAACGTGCCCTCCTGGGCAGCCACACGTGGCATCCTGCCACACACAGGGCGCCCACCTGGCTTAACCCCTCCGCCATGGTTCCCAGCCTGGTAGGCCCTGATGCCCGCGCCCGGGCAGAGTCTGCTGGGGCAGTTCTGACAGTGCTACCCAGAGCCGGGCAGAGCTGGGCCCAGAGTGGGTGACATGGCTGGGAGGCGGGTGTGCCAGCCCCGGCAGAGGCAGAGATGGGCACGGGGCAAGGAGGGAGGCTGGGGCCCCGGAGCGCAGGCGCCTGAGCAGCTGAGACGAGTGGGAGCAGCACTGGGTAGGGAGGGGGTGCCTGGGCCAGGCTGGGGCCAGAGGGCCCGGGCAGGGCAGGCTGGGGGAGCCTGGGCAGGAAGGACCTCCAGGCCCGCACAGAGGAAGGCTGGGTGCAGGCCTCTGTGGCCTCGAGTGTCCCTTAGGGCCCTAGAGTTCAGGCTGCGGGCCTGGGGGGGCCCTGGTCTCTGAGCAAAGAGCAGGCGGAGGCCCCCACGGTGGCGAGCGCTGGCAGGGCCGGAAGCTCACACGGGGTGGGGAGACCCTCGGTGCCCGGATGACCCGGCCCCCCTCCGCCCCCAGAACGCCTTCGGCCTGCAGGTGCCTTTCTTCTTCTTCGCCGCCATCTGCTTGCTGAACCTGGTGTTCACCGGCTGCTGCGTGCCCGAGACCAAGGGCCGCTCGCTGGAGCAGATCGAGTCCTTCTTCCGCACGGGGAGGCGGTCCTTCCTGCAGTAGGTCAGCGCCCGGCCTGGGAGGCCCGCACCCCGGCAGCCAGGCCTCCGTGTTGTCCACCAGCCTGAGCCCCGAGTCCAGGAGGCGGCAGCCACCTGCCACCAGCGGGAGACGGCACCGCCGGCAGCACGGACCCGCAGGGCGCGCCTCCTGGCACCCGACAGCCAGCAGCTCGGCTGGCGGCCGGGACCCGCCCACACAGGTTGGCCAGGACCCGCCAGCAGAGGAGGCAGCTGTGCCCGCAGGGGAGCACCCACCCAGGGGAGCACTGGGCCACCTCAGGCCGAGTGGCTGTCTCATGCCTGGAGGCGCGATGGGGACAGACGGCTGGAGGCAGAGGAGCGGCTCTGAGCACCTGGCTGCCACCCAGCACCGGGCCCGGTGGCGGGGGAAAAGGCAGAAATCGGCACCGAGGGCTGCGGGACCCCATGGGCCACGCCCCGGACTTCGCCAGCCAGGGCGTTGGACCCGGCCCGCACACTAACCCCGCATGTCCCGGCGGCTGGGACCGCGGACTCGGAGGGCTCCTGTCTGCGGGCCGAGTGCCCACTTACAAAATAAAGTGAGCTGTGACCCCGAGCGGAAGGGGCTCTGCTGGGGGACCCCCAACAGCCAGGTTAGACCACATTCTCAGCCTGCGGGGTCCCCGGTGGGCCCCTGATAACCGCCCCCACCCGTCCACCATGAGGCAGAGGCCTGGGGTCGGCGCTGCCCGCCAGGCGCCCGCACTTCCAGCCGCGGGGCCTCGGGCAGGCAGCTGGCGGCATCCCTCCCATCACTGACGGCAGAGCGAGAGCGAGGGAGCATACAAACTCCCACAGGCTTTATTGCTTCAAAGTCAAGGTAAACAGAAAGCCGAGGCCCGAAGGCAGATCCGGACACGGAAGGCGGGCGTGGGCCACTCCGCCGCTGGCAGAGGCTCCTCGCAGGCAGGAGTCCCCGGGGAGACGGGCCACTGGTTCCAGGACCCCACGCCGCTCACCGGGAACCCTGGGCAAGTGCCTGCCGCTCTGGCCTGTGACGGAGGAGCTGGAGGGCCCTGCCCCATCTCCCACCTCCACAGCCCGCCCCCACCTACCCCGTTCCGGCAGGGCACAGGTGCGGGCTCCTTGCCACCCGCAGCCAACCTCTCCCGCAGCGTGGGCCCAGCGGCGAGCTCCCTGCACCGCCAGGAAGCGGCAGGAGTGACACGGACCCCCCTTCCTGGATCAGGAGCGCCGAGGGGAGCGGCTGCTGCTCCTCCTGGGAGGTAGACAGGTCTTATTCACGGCACACGTGGAGAAGACACACACACACACAGGCACACGCACGCACACGCAAACGCCACCACCAGCCTGGAGGCCTGGGGCCCAACCCTGGCCCGAAGAGGGTGGTCCCACAGGAGCCTGAAGGCTGTGTCCCCCACACTGGCCACTGCAGGGCCCTGGAGGGCTGCAGGGGGAACGCTGCTGACCGGGGCCCACGGACGTGTCCCCGGGGCAGGGCTGCCCTGAAAGGCCCCTCTGGGAGGCCGAGAGCTGGGGCCTGGGGCCTGGGGGCCGGGAGGAGGAGCAGCAGGAGTGGGCCCCAGACAGATCGTTCTCCGCACCTGCCCATTCTGCCAGGTGCGGCCAGGCCCTGGCAGACGTGCCCAATAGCTGACGGCCAGCCGGGCCATCAGCGTGGCCAGGGGGCTAGGCCACGGGCAGAGGAAGGGACAGGTGTGGAAGGAGCCTGCGGGAGACCAGGGCACAGGCCCCCAAAGGGCCACTCCCTGGGCACCAGCTCTCCACCTGCCCAGGCCTTGCCCCCTGCTGGGCTGGCACCCGGGGTGGTGGGGACAGCCACCTGCCCAGCTCTCACAAGGTGTGGGCAGGCTCAGGCCTGCAGACAGGGCAGGACCCCACATCCTTAGCACCAGGGGCCGGGGAAGAGAGAGCCTGCGCTCAGGCCAGGATCTGTCCGAGGCCCAGGGAACTGGGGAGGCGTCAGTCCCACCCGTTGTCCGGCTGCTGCGAGGCTGCTATGGGAGGAGCGAGGCGGGGGCCGTGGGCACCGCAGACAGTCTCTGCCCTGAAGGCTGGCGGGCAGAGGTGGCCCAGCCTCCCGAGGCCTCCTGCCCCGAGAGCAGAGGCGGCTCCCTCGGCTGCCGCCGCCTCCCGCCTGGAGACGGGACTAGGGCCGGAGGGGAGCTCCTCCAGGCTTCCGGGCCCCGGGGTCCTGCCAGCGGCAGCCGTCCGCCCGAGGCCTGTTCCCAGCCCCGCCAGGCCGCCGTGGGGCCAGGAGGGCTGCTGGTGCAGAGAGAGCCCAAGTCCTCTGGTCTGTCTCACCAAGGCTGGCGATGCCCAGTCCTCTGGTCTGTCTCACCAAGGCTGGCGATGCCATGTCCTCTGGCCCGTCTCACCAAGGCTGGCGATGCCATGTCCTTGCTGCTGGTCAAGGCCCACGGGGCCCTTGCCCCGGCATCAGCTCAGGCCAGGAGACGGCAAACTGGGAAGAGGGGCAGACAGGGCTCCAATGGAGGCAGGTGCAGAGAAGCTGAGAGCTTGGCCAAGACTCCTCCTCCAGGTTGTCCCCAGGGTCAATACTTCCTCCTCCAGGCTGTCCCCAGGGTCAGTGCCTCCTCCTCCAGGCTGGCCCCCAGGGTCAGTGCCTCCTCCTCCTCCAGGCTGTCCCCCAGGGTCAGTGCCTCCTCCTCTATGCTGACCCCCGGGGTCAGTGCCTCCTCCTCCAGGCTGTCCCCAGGGTCAGTGCCTCCTCCTCCAGGCTGTCCCCAAGGTCAGTGCCTCCTCCTCCAGGCTGGCCCCCAGGGTCATTGTTTCAGGGCCCGTCCTCTTGAACTTGCTCACACAGAACCCAAGGAGTGAGAGGGTGAGGGTGGGGAGGTTCCCTGGACCCGCCTCAGAGCTCCCCCTCCATGGTCTCTGCGAGCTTCTCCTCGTCAGCCTGCTGCTTCTGCTGCTGAATCCGGGCGTAGGAAATGGCGTCACCCCTGGGGAGAGAGCAAGGCAGGGTCACCGCAGGGACAGGCCCCAGGCACATGCCCTCCCGGCCGCCACTGGTTCCTGGCCAGGACCCACCGCCACTAGAAGGCACAGGTTTCCCCTCGAGCTCAGTGCTCCCTGGCAAACATGTTCTGCCTCCTCTAACGGGGGTGCAGGCTGCCTGGATGCCAGGCTGGGGGGTGGCACCTGCCACAGGCTGGCGAGGCCAGACCGACCCCAGGAGGCTCGGGGACCCGGCTCACTCCCCGGAGCGGAGCACCCTGAAGATGCTGACAGGTCACTGACCACCACGGTGCCTGTTTCCACAACCGGATACCAAGAGCCACTGCCAGACCCTCCCCACCCCACCCCCCCACAGGCCCGGGCAGGCTGGGACGGGAGGACGCACTTTTTGCCCAGGGCAGAGAGTCCGTACAGCACGCCGGTGGCGAAGGCGACAGCGTTGCCCAGCACGGTGGTCAGGGTCAGGCTGATGATGATGGGGACGACGGCCATCCTAGGGGAGAGGCATAGGTCAGGGGCATGCCCCTCCCGCAGCTGCCGCCCACCTCTGCGCGTCCCCGTCCACCTGCCCCCTCCCTGACCACCAGGCCCAGGAGGGTCCCCGGCAACCAGCTGGGACGGAGGCTCGGAGCGGGCTTCCTACGTCCGCCCCTGCCCAGGACCTTGTCCGCCCAATCCTGGCGTCGCCATCGGACTCCTGAGAGGGTCAGTGACCTAAGAAGGCTAAGCAGCATTGAGAGGGTCCCCCCACTTCCATCCATGCAAACAAGAAACCTCCTGTCCGTCCTGTCCCTGCGGCTCTGTGCCTGTGGGCGGCCTGCTTAACTTCTCTGAGGCTCCGTCCCTACTATGGGGTGGGAAGCACTGACCCTGGGGGACAGCCTGGAGGAGGCGGCTTTGGGACTGAGCGAGGGCGGGCCAGGCATGCGAGGGACAGCAGGCCCGAACTCAGTGCGGGCTCCGAGCAGCACAGGACAGCCTGCCACAGGTCAACAAGGAAGGGCCACTGGCTGCCCTCTCTGGTCCCCACCCCAGCTTGGCGCCACCTGGCGGCAGGGGTCCCTCTGGGTTTAAGCATCTGCTGGGCTGACCCCGATGCGGGGATTAACGGGGCCAGGAAAACGCTGAGAACTGTGCGGGGACCTGGACCAGCATGCCGTGCGGCCACGTCCTGGACGCGGCTGCCCACACTGCCATGCAGGCGCCCCGGCCCCCCCTAACCCCGCAGGGTGAGGTACAGAGGAGAGGACACAGAGTGAACTGCACAGGTCCACATGGGCGCGGACTTTTCCAAGAATTTGCACAGTGCTGTAAACGCATGTAAATGTATTTTATTTTCTTCCTTACGATTTTGTAACATCTGTTTACTGATTTCAGAGAGGAAGGAAGAGGGAGAGAGGGAGAGAAACACCAGTGATGAGAGAGAATCACGGATCAGCTGCCTCCTGCACGCCCCCCACTGGGGATCGAGCCTGCAACCCAGCCTGTGCCCTGACCGGGAATCAAACCGTGACCTCCTGGTTCCTGGGTCTATGCTCAACCACTGACCCACACGGGCTGGGCATATTCCTTACGATTCTATGTTTCTCTGCTCTAGCCTACTTTACTGTGAGGATGCAGTATATGAAACCCGTAAGATTCAAAATATGTGTCAACCCACTGTTTATGTGGCCGATGAGGCTTCTTTTAGCCTCTCAGGGCTCGGCCGGCCGGGACACCAAGAGTCAGAGGCGGGCAGGAGACCACACCTGTTGGGGTTCTCTGTCTGCGTCCCCCTTTGCCCGGGCGTCCAGCTGGGGGGGGCTGCGCAGACATCAGCACGAATGTCCCGAACCAAACGCCTTTCCGGGTGCCAGCTGGGGCCCTCTCGCCGCTACCCACCAAGCGGAGCCGTGTAAACTGGGCCGGCGGGTCCCCTCTCGTATCAGCGACCACGACACCCACAAAGGAATCCCAGGTGAAACGGCCACCGAGCGGCCGCGGGCGTCTGCCCCCACCCCCCTCAGGCCCCTGCCGGGCAGCGTTTGGGGGGCAGGCCGGGGCCCGCGCAGCCCTCACCCGCAGTAGAAGACGGCCTTCTGCCAGGAGCGCAGCCGGTCCACCTTGGCCGCCAGGGTGTTGGCGAACTCGATGAACGGGCAGCAGAAGGGCACCTCGCAGAGCAGCAGGATGAAGGCGTTGGTGCTGGAGGCGGGAGGGGACGTGGTGACCGCCGGGCCCGCCCGTGGCTCTCCACGCCCCGTCCCCTGGGCCCCTCACTGAACGGAATGCCCGCGGCGAGAGGCGAGAATCGGGGTCTCCTTCACCCAGGCGGGGCAGCTCGGATGGGGACTGGGGGGGCCCGCTCAGTCTGTGTTGTCTGTGGCCGGGCCAGGCACAGGCCCTGACTCCCGTCCACCTCCGGGCCCGCAGAAAGGTCCCCGGAGACGCTCATTTGGCAGAAACACAGGCTCAGGGCCCCCCAAAGCCCCCGGCCTGCCAGAGCAGGAACGCTCTGCCCGGCTCACTCTGCCCTCCCTCCACCCTCCACACAGTCAGGCCCCCAGCGCCCTCCGCAGGGCTCGGCCGACTCCTCCTCTCCCCAGGACTCAGGGCCTCTCCCTGTCGGGCCTGTGCAGTCGGGACTGGACCACCTGAGCAGCACCTGACTGAGACCCGTCAGAACCTTCCTTCCCGAGTGGTCGTGGGTGGCCAGGACGGCCTCTGGGGCTCCCAGGGCGAGCCCCATGGCCGTGGGCTTGGTGCCTGAGGTCCCAGCCCCAGACACTACACCCAATAGAGGCTGGGGCGGCCGTTCCAGGCCTGGCCCTGACAGGGCTCAGGAAAGGTGAGCTCGGAACACGGGGGAGTGGGGGTAGGAGGAGAAGGAGAAGGAGGAGGAGGAGGAAGAAGTGGGGGAGGAGGAGGAGGAGGAGGAAATGGACATGGACGGTGACCCCAGCCCTGCAGGAAGGCACGCTACTCACATCATCCACACGCCCGCCGCGATGTTCAGAGGGTGGATGGTGATGCAGCTGAACAGGCCCGAGATGGCGCACGCTTGAAAGCAAGAGGCACGCAGGATTAGCAGCGGGGGAGGGACGGGGCCACCAAGGAGACGTCCACCAGGGAGATGACGTGTGACCTCCATTCCCAGGGCTGCCTCTGAGAGCAGCCAGGACAGGCGGGCCTGGGTCCCGCTCCCAGCTCCACGCCACGCCAGCAGGGCCATGGCTGGCTGCGCTCCCCTCACCGCGCAGGCCCGTCCCACGCCCGGCCCCCCACCCCGGCACGGCAAGGGGTCACGTTGAGGAGGGGTTACATCCTCTTCTACCCTTGAAAGTGGCTTCCCGGATGCCCCTAATGTGGGGGGCGTTGCCTACCCCTCCCCACTGCACCCTCCGGACAGGGTCTGCCACACTCGCCCCCCTCCTCTCTCCACCCCGGTAGCCCAGCTTCACCAAGTACACGCCGGCGGCCTGCCAGGCAGGTCCAGGGAGCCAGCCAGCGCCAGGGCTGGGGAGGCCCGCGGAGCGGCCGGCAGCGCCAGGCCATTAAAGTTGCATGGCGCCCGGGCACCTGAGCCGGCGCGGCTGGAATTCCAGTTTTCCCGTGTAACCCGATGCGGGCCGCAGGCGGGAGGACCGGCAAAGCGGGCTGCCCTCTGTGCCCCCCGGACCTCCTAAATAACAGGCGCCCTTCCTGCCCACCCAAAGGCAGCACCTATCCTCCGCATGCCGTGTACACCTGCAGGCCAGGTGCTCAGGGCCGTGGCACCGGGCACCCACAAGACAGCACTGCTCTGTGCTTGTCAGCAATGCACCCCCTGACCCCCACCCCCCTCCTCCCACCCTCATCTCACCTGCTGCAGTGGGTGCTCCACCGACTCCACCCCCACTGTGCCACCAACAGCCAGCCGTGGGCAGGACCAGGTCTCCCCCCAGCCAGGGGGGACAGCACCCCCTCCCTCTGATCTGCCAGGAAAAGAGCTCATCCAGCTGGAGGGGGTGGACTCTCAGGCCTGACCTCAAGCCCACCAGCCCCTCCTGGACAGCAGCAGGAGAGGGACCCGGGGGCCGCCTGTGTGATTTGGGGGAGGCCCCGGGGCAGCGCAGTCCTGACCCTGCACCCCTGGCTCCCCATGCCTACCAGCTGGGAGGACCAGGGGGCCGCTGGGAATGTCCCTCCTGGCGGATCTGACCGGGGCCTGCCCTGCCCGGACCCCCCCAGCCTCTGTGCCAGGCTTCCTGCTCCTTCCCAAGCCCCGCTGTGCCTTCTCCCACCCCCACCCAACCCCCCATATTCCAGTGTTGATAGGCACCAGGAAGAAGGCAGCGGGCCATGCAAACAGACGTGTGTTTGCCTCTGCAGGACCTGCCCTCCGGTTTTTATTTTATTTCTAGAGCAGACAGCCTCCCTATCAATGCTCTCCTGGGGGCTGGTGCTAAACCCGCCCACTGTCCCGGAAGCCGGAGGTCAGGGGGCGTGCGCCCGGAGGTCGGGGCATGTGCCCATCCGGGCTGGGGGTCAGGTGGGAGCTGAAGGATGGGCACACGCCCCGACCTCCGGCGGAGCTGGCAGGAGAGGGGACGCACCGGCCGCCGCCCGCAGCTCGCTACCCGCCCGCTCCTCCCGCCGCGCCCGCCCCGCTCCGACAACTTTCGCCCAAAGGTGAGGGCGGCTGTCCGCACCCACACGCACGTCAACAGGTGAGGCTGCCCCGGGCCGGGCCGGACGGCGCTTTGCCAGCAGCTTCCGGCGGATCGCGGGGCCGGCGCGCACTGTCCCCCCGCCCCGAACCTGGCCCGTGCGTCCCGTCCAGCGCGCCCGCCGAGCTCAGGTTCCCTCCTGGAACGTCCCCGGAGCAGCCAGCCCAGCCCGGAAACCCACGAGCCGCCAGGCCGCCGCAGGTAACCATAGCAACCGCCCGGGCGCCGCTCCGCGCATGCCCCGCAGACCCCCGCCCCAAGGTCCCAGCCTCAGGGGGGGCGCGCATGCGCAGTGGGCGGCAGGGCCGCCCCTCGCCCCCGGCCGCGTACTCACAGATGGCCCCCAGCACCCCCGACAGGCGACACAGCCAGCGGTACCACCACGTCATGCCCTCCTCCTCCTCCTGCGCGGGCGGCGCGGAGTTGGCGGGCGTCGCTGACGCCCCGCCAGAGCCGCTCATGGTGCCGCTATACCCGACGCAGCCCACCGCCCTCACAAAGGGCTCCCGCGCCGGCCGCGTTGGCCAGTGCGCTGCCTTGTGGGAAGGTTTGGCCTGATTAGCATAGGGGGCGTGGCTTGCAGGGCCCGGGCCGGCGGTGCCCGAGTCCTTATTTGCATAAGGGGCGGGGCTCCGGGCGATAGTGAGGGGTGTGCCCGCCGGGCTCGCGCTCATTGGCTGGCTTTGGCGGCGCAGGACGCCCAGGTGCACAAATCCGCCCAATGGGCTCGCCGAGGGGCGGGACTTGGCAGGGGACGCACAGGTGAGCCAGCATCTGCTCCCCGGGGTGACGGCGCACCCCATCGCCTCTCCCCCGGGGCAGGAAGAGCACCGTGGGGAGCGGCCGGAGGTTCGGTCGGGTCTGGGACGCGGGGCGGCCCGGGACCCCGCCGCGCCGTGGGGCGGGCGTGCAAGCAGGTGGTGGTTTTGTGAAGCACAACGCCAGTCAGAGTGCACGTCCTTTTTATTGGTGGCTGGAGGGCTGGGCTGCCTTTCCGGAGCGTGCCCCCCCCTAACGGGGTGCCCCGTGGAGAAGGCGCCAGACGGCGATGCTGCAGATCGGAGGGGATTCAGTTTGGGGTGCACTCCAGGGCCGGCCAGGCAGCCAGCAGCTCATCCATGTCAGTTTCCCCCGCCCCCAAACCTGGAGGGAGCACCCCTTCCCCCCAAAATGGAGGGAGCATCCCTCACTGCCCACGGGTCACCTGAGGGGCGTGCTGGGAGAGGGAGCTAGGGCTGGGGCTGGGGCTGGGGCGCTCTGGACGGGAGTGTCCAGTACTGGCCCCGCAGGCGGGCCTGGGTCTCCAGGAAGCCCTGGCTGAACTCCACCTCCGCCTGGCTGCCCTCTGACTCCCAGTAGAGCGCCTGCTGCCCGCGGAAGGTGGTCGTTTTCAGGCTGTGGATGTCCCGGATCTGGGAGGAAGGGGCAGCCCCGAGGGGCAGGTCACAAATGAAAACGAGCCGGCATTCAGGGAGCCCTGGCTGCACAGGGATCTGCGCTCAGGTGACATTGAGTCCCCGCCCACAGCCCTCTGAGGCAGGCACGACTACCCACCCGGGACACAGGCTCACAGTGAGGGTGCCAGGGCCGGCCTCACAGTGAGAGCACCCAAGCTGGGACTTGGCCCAGGTCTGCTCTCAGTGGTTCTCAACCTTCCTAAGGCTGCGACCCTTGCATACAGTTCTGCATGGGGTGGTGACCCCCAACCATGAACTGTTGCTGCTGTGATGCATCGTGATGTAAATATCTGCATTTTCCGAGGGTCTTAGGCGACCCCTGTGAAAGGGTCATTCGACCCCCAAAGGGGTCGCGACCCACAGGTTGAGAACCGCTCTCTGCTCTATTCCACGTCAGGCTGCCTCATCCCGAGGAGTGATGCCGGGCAGAGGACCCTTTTCCCAAACCCACGGACCTCACGGGGGAGGGCTGCCCCTCCCGGCAGAGCTGTCCCAGGCTCTAACGTTAGGCGTCAGTCCTGGTAACGGGCTGTCCACGTGGGAACAGGCCTTTTCTATCTCTCTCTTGTGGGGGCACCGTCCACATTTGCTGGTGAGGACATGGAGGAAGCGTTCTCCCATTCCTTCACTGATTTCTGAAGGTTTTGAAGTAGACTGGGGGGTGTCCTCTACCCCACACCCCAGTCCTCGTCCCCAGGGACAGCTGTGCAGACTATAGCAAGAGCCCGCCGGGCGGCCTCACCGAGATGTAGCTGGCATCAGCTCCCCCGGCGCCCGCGTCGGCGGCCAGGGCGTGGATGGCGATACGGTCGCGCGGAGCCACGTCGATGAAGACGCGGCAGCCTCCCGCGTTCCCCCCGTCCGCGCTCACCGGGGGGCTGGCGATCTCTCCCCGGGGGCCGAAGAGCTGGGCGTCACATCCTGCAGGGGAGAGCGGGGGCCCAGGATGCAGGAGCCCCCCCCCTCAAAGACCCTACTGCCAGGAGCCCGAGCAGCAGCCCACAGCTGGCGCGCAGTGAGGGGGACAGTGTGGCGCCGTGGCCACGGCCAGGACGCCCAGACATCAGCCCCCACTGAACCCCACCTCCCTGGTGTGACCCCAGGCCAAGGCTTTACGCGCTTGAGTTTCAGCCCCGTCCCCTTTAAAGCGGAGGAGGGGACACGAGCAAACACCGGGCAGCGTGGTTTTAGGCCTCAGCAGAGTCACACGGGCAAACGTGCTCAACTCTGAGCCTGGCACCACCTCCCGGGCCTCCCTGGGCGGGCACCTGCATGTGGGAGGCGGGCAGCGAGGCAGCGAGAGGGAAGGAAGGCAGGCGCCCGGGGACCACTGAGCAGCGCAGAGGGCGGGGGAGGCCTCTCAGATCTCTATGGAGGGAGAAGCCTCTAGTGCCCACTTGTCACTGAGGCCTAGGGAGGGGGGGAGAGGGCAGACAGAACCTCTGGAACTGGCCGGGGAAGTGCCTGCAGCCCACGGGGGCTGTTGGGAGTGGCTCGCCCGGACACGGATGGGAGAAGCACAGCCCCACGGGTGGGGAGGCCTGTGCACACGGTTCCTGGCAGGAACACAGGGTCCTAGGGCAGCGGTTCTCAACCTGTGGGTCGCGACCCCTTCACAGGGGTCACCTAAGACCATTGGAAAACACAGATACGATTCATAACAGTTGCAAAATGACAGTTATGAAGTAGCAACAAAAATAATTTTATGGTTGGGGCTCACCATCACATGAGGAGCTGTATGTACTAAAGGGGTCACGGCATTAGAAAGGTTGAGAACCACTGTCCTAGAGGGGCTTGAAGGCCAGGACATTGGGGCTCGGGCCTGAGGGACGGGGTGAGGGTGTGGCTGGAGCCCCATCTGCCCATCTCGCTGAAGGGTCACATTCTGAGCCTCATGCTGAGTGGCCACCACAAGGGAGGAGGGGGGTACAGCCAGCCCCTGGGGGCCTGCCTACCTCTGTGCGAGGCCCCCGGGGCGGGCCGGCTGGAGTAGCGCAGCAGCACGCCACCGCCGCCTCCTGGCCGCACCCGGCGCTGCGTCACCACCAGGGTGTTGGCCTTGGAACTGAAGGTCAGGCCGGCCAGCTTCCGGCACGCCTTCCTCCACATGAGCCTGCCCCAGAGCAGCAGCATCTCCCCTGGAAGCGGGGGGCAGTGAGGCTGGCTCCTCCCACCCCCATCCCCCCCCACCCCGTCCAGGTTGGCAGCGGAGTCCCTGGGGTGCACAAGCTCGCAAGGCCTGGACCTACCGGCGCTGCAGTTGAGGGAGCTCTCCAGGACCTGGAGAGTCAGCACCTCCCCCAGGGGCCGCCCGATGGCCACCGCACAGTCCGCCTGCCCGGCGCCCCTCAGGTCGATGGCTCCTGTGGGCTCCAGGTGCTGCCGGCCACAGGGACCTAGTGGGGGGGGCCGGAGACAGATCCTGGGTGGGGTGTCCCCCACCGGAAAGGAGGCTGGGGTGTGTGTGTGGCCGGGGGCAGGGTGGGGTGCTGATGCCTCCTAGGCCGGAATCCCTCTCCGGTGAGGGGTGGGGGCTGCAGGGGCCAGATGTCACCATCTGGGGTGCAGAGCCATTGCCGGATGCTCTGAGGGGCAGGCTGTGTGGATAGGGGTCCCAGCTTTGCACCCTCTGTCCCCCTCCTACAGCCAGCTGCCCAGACAGCAAGGAGGGACGTACTGGCCGCCCGAGGGCTGTCCCGGGGGAGGAGGAGGGGCCGCTCGGGGGAAGCAGCAGCAGGGCCAGCCATGGTCTGTCCTGGAGCAGCAGCTTCCTCTCGGGGCGCCGGGCTGGGCATCAGGCTGGGCGCCCCCTGTCCCGCGCAGGGCCCGGCCCAGCAGCCCCGCACGGTCGCGGGCTTGGGCAGGTGCTGGCAGAGGTGGGCTGGCACCGGCCCCCGGGCCTCGGGTCCCAGGCAGGTGTCGTGTCGCTGCTGGACGCCCTCCCCGCAGGAGACGGAGCACTGCCGGGAAGAGGGGGGGAGGAGGCTGGGCTGACCCTTCCGAGGGGGGCGGGCACAGGTGGCACAGGCCAGGCATGGCCTAGTCTTGGCACAGCACTGGAGGCGATACCTGTCTGCATTACCCATGAGGCCACGAGGCTCAGAGGGAGGAGGAGCGGGGACTCAAGCTCACGTCCCTACCTGTCACCCTCGAGGCCTCTGCGTCTCCAGCCTTAGAGCAGGCATCAGGGGACATGGCTGCCCGCCACCCCTACTCTCCTCCCCGGTCTGTCCCTGCAGTCGTCCGCCTGCCCTCCTGCCGGGCACTGCCCTCCTGAGCCCTCATCTCCCGGCCGATGCCCCTGGCACTTCTGACCGAGGCAGGAGGCAGCTCCCCGCTTTGCCTCCTCTCCACCTCAAGTGAGCCCGGCGGCCCAGCCCTATTTACCGCTGTCTCTCTGGTACCCGGCGAGGTCCTGGGCCGGGTGGCACCTGCTTGTCTGGGGGGGAGGGATGGGCTGGTCTGCCCTCACCTTCCTGGATCTGGGACCTCGGGCTCTGAGGCCCGCTGCCCGCCACGCCTCCAGGCTGCTGTCTTCCTCTCTAGGGCCCCACCACCCCGCCCCCCACGCCTGCTCTCCATCTCCTTTCCAGGGGTCCAAGGGGTCTCTCTCCTGCAGGTGGAAAGTCACGTCCCGGGGCCCCTGTCCCGCCAGCCGCGGCCTCACCTGCGTCCAGGCGCTGAGGCGCCACTGGTAAGCACAGTCCGCCACGACGCAGGGGACGCTGGTCTGCGGCCGCACCAGAGCCGCACAGGCCGCCCCGTCCACCTCCACGTCCTGGCCTCGGTCCAGCTGCACGCAGGCCACGGAGCGGGTGGCGGTGCCCAGGCCACAGCTGGCGGAGCAGGGGCCCCGGGACATGACTTTCCACCTGCAGGATAGAGACCTCTGGATGACACAGCCAGGACAGAGCCCAGGCCACAGGAGGGGTCGTGCAGGAGGCAGCCGATGGATGTTTCTCTCTCTACTCTCTCCTTCTCCCTCTCCCAACAATCAAGTACAACCAGCCGCCAGACCCAGGGGTTGAGCCTTGACCCATGAACCAGGAGGTCAGGGTTCGGTTCCAGGTCAGGGCACAGGCCCGGGTTGTGGGTTGAGCCCCAATGAGGGGCATGCAGGAGGTAGGCAATCAGTGACTTTCTCATCACTGATGTTTCTCCCTCCCCCACCCTTCCTCTCTGCAGTTGGTAAAAGTGTATTTAAGACAAACCAAAAGGCACAAGTACGATGAGGAAACACGGGGCTGTGGACGCTCTTCCCGTGGCCCCAGCCTGGTCTCAGACACCCCCTCTCCCCCCCGCCACTGCTCCCCCTCCCGCCCCAGCCTGAGCACCATTCTGCCCTGTGTGACTGTGGTGCTCAGCTCCCCACTGGACCACCTCAGGCGCCACCCCATCTGCCTCCTTCACCCAATGACGTCTGCCCAGCGCTGCTGACCTGGGTGGACAGGGCTCCGGGCTGCAGGCCTCCTGCTGTTCCGGCCGAGGCAGCCCCTGGCACTGGGCATCCGGCAGGACCTCCTGGCCCTCATCCTGCCCGAGGGCCCGGGCACAGTACAGGATCCTCCGCGCCACGCCGCCCCCACAGCTCGCGCTGCAGGCCGCCAGCTGGTACCGCCACCTGGGGCAAAGCGGAGTCAGGGGGGGACCCCGACAGCCAGGGTCCCCTCCTTTCCCACCAGGAAGGGCACTCTCTCTGGGGGGTCACCCTCCATCCCCCCTGAGGGGCTGGCACAGTGGACAGAACAACAGAAGAACCCATTTACAGAAGGGGAAGAGGAGGACAGAAAACAGAGGTGTCCGAAGGCCCTGGGAGGGGCAGGCACCCAGGGTCTTGCTAAGATGTCTGTGTCCAAAGGGCACCCCAGCCTCTCCACCCGGCACCGCCTCCTGCTGCCTTGGGCACGTGGCACCACCACCCCCCACCACTAGCCGCCTCCTGTCTGTCTGAATTATGGCCCATTGCCCAGCCCCACATCTGCGTGGGGAAGGCAGAGACGCTGTCTGTCAGGCTCATGGCTGTGACCCCTCGTGCCACACCAGTGCCCGGCGCAGGGGGTGCTCAGTAAGCAGCAGGCGATGACAAAATGACCCGCCCACCACGGGTGCCCACAGCGCCGTGCATCTGAGCACGCGCTTTACCCACAGGCCCTCGGGCCACCTGTCTCCTTGGGAAGGGGCCCGCCTGGTGGGGCAGGGCCCCAGGGTGCACTCCCCGAGGCGGCCGGGCGGGGGCGCTGGCCAGCACTTGGAGTGAGGCAGGGGGACGGTGCATCCCCGGTCCCACCTCACAGCGCACAGTAACGGCACCTGCCCGCCTCCACAGGTCACCAGGCACGGTGCGGGTCTCCCACCTGCAGGGAGGACCGGCCGGAGGTCCCTCAGCCCAGGGGGGCGACCAGGCTGCTGCCCCCGCACCGTCTCCTTCCCCACTCACCCGGCCGGGCACGGTGCAGCCTGGCAGACCTCCCGCCGGCTCCCAGGCTGGCTCGCCGGGTCGCACAGCTCTTCCTGGACCTCGGTCCCCCGGGCAGAGTCCACGCACACGAAGCGCAGCTCCCTCTGGCCTTCGGGAAGGGAGCGGGGACCCCGGGCCCGGGGGGAGGCTCAGCCAGGACCTCAGGCTCCTGATCTCTGCAGAGCTCAGGCCGAGGGCTGGCTCTGCCACTTAGCAGCGGTGCCCTGGGACTGACGACCTCGCCTCTCTGAGCCTCGGGGGGTGCACATACTGATGGCGAGCGTGCAGGGATTGTCTAAAGACTCTGAGGGGGAGTTACGAAGTGCCTGGCACATAGTAGGTCTACTAAGAGGCAGTAAGAGAACTGCTCTACGAATGCCCCTTCCTGTGTTTGCCATAAACACATTGGGAACATCCTCAATAGACACCTCTGGCTCCGCTCTGAGCGAGCTGAGGTGGTCCCGGGCGCCGAGGTGGTACCGGGCAGGCGGGAGTTGAAGGCCACGTGCATCTTCCATGTGCTCCTCTGGTTTGGCCCCTGAGCTGGAGCTAAATGTGGGCCCCTCCCTCCCAACCCGTCTGGGCCTTAAGAAACATGCTCTTGGTGCCAATATGTCTTACGATCGTTTCTATCTCTCGGACCATCATCGAGCTATCACAGGGCTGTCTGCACGTTGCCCCAGTCTCCTCGTACACTGCCACTTTCTCGCGTGGCTGGAAGTTTCTGGAAGCCACCCAAATGCTTTCCAGAACTAGGCCAGACGCAGGCAGGCAGAGCAAGCGAACGAGCGTGGGTGTGGAGGGGCCTCACCTCGGCCGCAGGAGACGGAGCAGGGCCCCGCCAGGGGCGTCCACACGTGGGCAGCGCCAGCCCCCAGCCCGGGGCCGGCCGGGGTGGATGCGGCCTCCTCCCGCCGGGGCTGGGCGTCCAGCTGCAGGGGGCAAGCACCAAGCCAATGGTCTGGCCACCCCACCTGTGACCTCCACGCCCACCCGTCCCACTCCCTCGGGAGAAAGAAGGGGTCACCAGCACCCCAGGGGCTGTCCTCCCCCGCCCTCTTGCTGATCCTCCCCAGGGAGACTGATGCGTCACCACACCCCGCCTGGGCCTCTGCATCAGCGTGAGGTCACTGTGGGCGGGGCTGAGGGAGTGGGTTTTCGGCCACTGCCTGCAGCCCTCAGCCGCAGGGAGCACTCCCCCAGCTGCAGGGAGCACCCCAGCCAAGGGCGGACAGGTGGCCGGCACCTTTGTGTGAAAGCAGCAGCCCCAGCCTCCAGCCTCCAGCCCTGGACGCCGGGGGTAGCCCAGCAGCCTCCTCGGTGCTGCACCCTAACAGGGCCCGGTCCCCTCGGCCGGCTTGCCTGGGAAGGGGCTTCCGAGGGGCCCGGAGCTGTTCCTAAGAGGATCTCAGGCTCCGGCAGAGGCAGCCTGCAGGACACCCCTCCCTCTGACCAGCGATAACCAGGGCTCCCCATCCTCCCAGCCCAGGACACTCACCGGGGCCCAGCCCGGAGGACAGGCCCCGTCCACACAGGGCTCAGGGGCTGCTGGCGTCCGGTCTGCGGAGCAGGGCCCGGCGGTCACGGGCGCCTCCGGGCCGTCTGCCGCCTGCACGCACGTGGCATTCTGCGCGGCCAGGTCCCCTCCGCAGGCCCCGGAGCACGCGTCCGGCACCCCCGACCTGGCAGCACCGGACACCCATCGGGCCCCGCCCCGCCGTCGGCTGCCGGTGCAGCCTGGCCCCGGGGCAGGGAGAACTGGCTCCCCAAACCCCAAGAGCCCAAAGAAGCAACCCCAGCCTCTCCCTGAAGGGCTGGCCGCCGGCTGCAGGCACTGTGCTGGGCGCCAGGGCGGTGACACAGGCCCCGCCACCTGCTCCCAGAGGCGAAGGGGCCTCTGCCCGGTAACCCCCTGCCCCCACTGCCCAGCGGTGTGGGCTGCAAGCGGGTCAGCAGGTCAGGGAAGGGAAGTGAGTTATGAGCACCACCTCCGAGGCAGCGTGGCTGCACGTGTGTGAGGGGGTGGAGGGGTGTGAGGCAGGCTCAGCCTCGGGGGAAGAGGGGTGGTCGCCGTGTCTGCTGTGGACGCCAGAGGGGAAGAGGACCCCGGCCACGTGGGGGCCACCAGTGACCGGGGGACAGGGACAGAACGGGGGCCTGGGCACCCAGCCGGTCAGCCGCAAAGCAGAATGAGGCGGCTGCCGGCGGGCAGGGCAGTGAGGGCGGTGCTGAGAAGCGGCATTGGCTGCTTTCCTTCTGGCCTCGCTGGAGCCTCACGGCCCCTCCCCCAGCCGGCCCCGGGGCTCAGAGAGTGGGGGTGCAGGTCCCTGGGCACTCCTACGTCTGGCCGCCACT
The DNA here is from genome assembly GCA_004026805.1 of Lasiurus borealis. NCBI lineage: Eukaryota > Metazoa > Chordata > Mammalia > Chiroptera > Vespertilionidae > Lasiurus > Lasiurus borealis. The sequence goes on along the minus strand of PVJN01017445.1, from coordinate 13,521 downwards.
GCCCGTCACCGGGAGGGCGGTGCCCGTTAGGGGCCTTGAGAGGGGCGGGTGGGCTCAGCCCAGGGACAAGTCCTGGCGGGGGACCTGCTCCCCCACCCCCCACTCACCTGGGGGCGCAGGGCTGGGAACGGCAGGCTTCCACCGCCACGGGCTTTGGGGCCAGCGCTCCGCACCGGGCGGTGGGCAGCGTCCTCAGGAGGGGGCCCTGGGCCTGCACGCAGCGCACCGCCCGCTCCCGCAGGCCCGGCCCGCAGGAGGTGCTGCAGGGGCCGAAGTGTCCAGCTGCCCAGCTGAGGAGAGAGCGGCAGATAGGGCCCCTGCCAGGTCCCGGGCTGGCTGGGGGTGGGGGGTAAGCAGGCAGGCAGATCTGTCCAGCTGACTCTTTGCCCTGGGCTGGGCGGGGCATAACCCTGCTCCCCGCCCCACCCCTGCTCCACCTAGAGCCTGCGACCCCTTTCAGGCCGCTGTCCTGCCCCTTCAGGTACCCAGGCACGGCTCAGGGACAGCAGCCTGCCAGCTCTCCAGGCCCCACCTGCACCTGAGTCTGAGGACACCTGCACCCGGGGGGACCGCCTTGCCTCTAGCGTCCCGCTCCCACCAACCACACCTGCCTGGGCCCCGACAGCAATGGGGACGGCCGGGTACTTCCCATCAGCCGCTCCGTGGCTGCCTCGTTTCTTCTCCACTTCCCCCCCTGCCCAGGTAGGGGATCACCCCAGGTCACAGTGAAGAGCCCCCCAGGCGGCACTCACTACGGGGGGCAGGCCCCGGGGGTGCAGGGCTCTGGCCAGGCCGCCGGCTGCGGGCTCCCTGCGCACTGGGCGGCCTCCACCCACTGGTTCCTGGCCTGGTCCCGGCAGCGGTAGGTCACCCACCGCAGGCCTGGCAAGAAAGAGGGGGGCTGGGCCACCTCCCGGCGGGGGGCAAGCCAGGCGGGGGACCCCAGGCCCCGGGCCTCACCTGCCCCACAGCTCACCGAGCAGGACCCCCGCGCGGCCACCCACGCCCAGGCCTGCGGCGTGGGCTGGAAGTAGGAGAAGGTGATGTGCGGGCGGGAAGCATCGCCGTACTCCTCGCCGTAGCGCCGGTACACCTGCAGGGGAGGGAGCGCGGGCCTCACCCAGGGCTCCCTGGTGGGCACCGCCACCACCTCCCCGGAGGCCCTTCCTTCTCTCGCTCAGCGGCAGCCACTGAGGTGGCCGCACCCCAGGTTCTGGGACAGCACAGCTGGGGACCCTGTCCCAGCCCCTGGAGCTCCAGGTGGGGTGGGGTGGTGACTGATTATCCTAAAGTGCCTGGTGGGGGCAGGACAGTGGACTGAAAGGGGTCGCAGGCTCTAGGCAGAGCAGGGGTAGGACTCAGAGAAGAGCGGGGTGGGGAGCAGAGGTGGGAGATGGGGCCTCCGACCCCATGGGCCTGGGGTGAGATCAGAAGAGATGAGACGGAGGGGGCAGCTGGAAGGGGCGGTCCCTCCTTAAATCGGCTTTGAGCCCAGGAGGCAGGGCTGCGGTCCCATTCCACAGGGAGGCGACTGAGGCCTCGGATCTCGGCACTGGCCAGACCCGCCTTCCCCACCGTCTAAATCCTCCACAACTGGCCCAGGCCCCTCCCAACTCAGCCCCCAGGACACCCAGGAGGAAGCCCCTCCAGGTCCGCCCCGCCCTCTCGCCTTCTTGCCTGGGGTCCCCTTCCTTCAGCCCCCTAGCCACCCCTCCTATGCTCGCCAGTTCCCTTGAGACACTGCCGCCTGTCTGGCCCGGGCACCAGCTCCTCCAGGCCCAGCCCCGCCGCCCTCCGGGGCAGCCCCTGGGCCCGCTGGGGCTCCGGCCACCCACTCGGCTCCGGGGCTCCGGGTGAGCGAGCGCTGTCACCTGGATCTCCATGTCCTCCTGGGTGGGTCCCGGGATGGCCAGCTCCTCCAGGCGGGGCAGCCGGTCCTCGGTGAGCGTCACTCGGTACTCGATGCGGCTGTCCTCCAGCGGGGAGGGGTGGCTGGTGCTGGGCGAGATGCTGAAGTTCCCGGCCACCACGTAGCGCCCGCGGATCCTCACCGCTGGGGGGCGAGGCCTGTCAGCAGCACATCGGAGCCCCTCCCCACCCACCTCGGAGGGCACCACCCCCTCAGGAAGAGGCTCCGGTTTTAGGAATGGCCAATTGGCTGCTGCCTCCGTGGCCACATCTGCAACTCCTCCAGGTCCCAGCCCAGGAGCGGGTCCCCTGCATATCGACAGGCCCCCCTCAAGTCTTCCTCACAACGGCAACTCCACGCCCCCTCCAGAACCCGGTGAGCACCCAGCACCCCCATGCAAGCTCTACAGGCAGGTTCAGGGGCTCAGGGACCCTGGTAGGCCCCCAATCTGGGTTCAAAGGTCAGGTGTGGGTTACCCTGGACACAAAGCCCCCTGGAGACTGGGGGGTAAAGAGTTCGCCTTGCCCAACGACAGGGAGGGGACCCAGTCAGCCAGGAGGGGTCTTTAAGGAGGGGACTGGCCACCAGGAAGACCAAGCATGTGGTTCCGGGGCCTTGGGGTCACAGGGCATCCGTCAGCCTGGAGACTGAGACCATTTCTGTGAGCGCTCAATGGATCCACCAGTCAAGAATCAATCAGGCCCACAGGATGAGGCCCCCGGAGAAACGGGCAGAGCCTGGGTGAACCCCGGGCTGGCCATGCTCCATACTCATCCCACTGGATGCTGGCCAAGAGCCCGCCTCTGCCCTGGCATCTCCTCCTGCCCTCCCCCTTCCCTGCCGTAACCGTTACAGCCGAGTCTGGGGGCCTAGTGAGCTGGCCAATCTGACGGTGGTTTGGGGAACCCCCGACTTTCCAGTTGGCGTCAGAGTGAGGGCCTCTTGGGGACCATGCCCTCAACCTGGCTGGCTCTGGTGGCGCCGCCGCCCACTCACCCAGGTGCGTGAAGAGAGGCCTGTGGTTGGTGACGTGCACCCGCGTCACGTTGGGAGGCAGCGTCAGGAACGTGACGTACTCTAGGGGGGAGCAGGGACTGAGACACCGCCCCCCACAGGCGAGGGGTGGATTTTGGTGCCCAGAAAAAGCTCATCAGCATCAGCCCCACTGGGACGGTCACCTCAGGCAGCTGTGCCTCCATGGGGCAACCAGGCTGGTGGAGGGACACCTGGGGGGCTGCCGGAGGGCGTGGGATCCAGTCCTCCTCTGACCCTCTAAGCGATGGCTTTGTAAACCACCTGACCTCTTTCATAAACTGACCAGGACAAGGGTTTCCCAGGGACAAGGCCCCAGAGGGGACTCCATGGGCAGGAGAGGCCAGCGCACAGTGGGGGCTGGAGGCTGAGGCCAAGAGGAGACTCCAGGGTGGAGCTGACCTGAGGGTCCCCACCCTGCCTGCCCCCTGCCACCGAGGCCCTGGGCTGCCGGGGCTTCAGGGGAGTGAGGGGGGCCTACCTCGGGCTCTCCCGCCCAGGAAAGAGCCGCTGTGCAGGCTGCACGTGCTGTTGTCCCCTCCGCACACCTGGCACACGTCGGGCACCCGCCCGGAGCCCAGCCTGCCGTCACAGCCGAATGTCTGTGCAGAGGGGACGGGGGGCGGGGCAGGAGTCTGGCTGCGCGCACTGGAGAGCAGCCACGGGCCCGTAGAGACACAGGCCAACGGGCCGCATACAGAGCCCCTGAGGCCCCTCAGGGACAAGCTTACATGACTCGCCCCGATCACAGCCCATCTCTTAACCCTGTGACCCCAAGGTCGGCCCGTGTCCCCTCCCCTCCCCGGGGACTGCTGCTGCTTCAGGGACCAGCACCCGCAGCCTCGCCCCGGAGCCGGGTCTCGGGTTGTTGGGACGGAGAGGCGCCCGCTGCCGGCACTCGCCTACCCTGCAGCTGCCCAGCACGCACAGGCTGAGGGTGCCGTCCGCCCGCGGGCCGCCTGGCACACAGCGGGTGCCGTCCCGGAAGCTGTCCCCTCGCCTCATGAGGAAGCTCTCGCCCACGGCCCGGCACATGTGTCTGCACAGAGCGTCCCCTGGGAAGCAGAGGACAGGAACACTGGCGCAGGGGCAGAGCAGGGGTGGGGCAGGGCAGGGCAGGGGCAGGAAGGACGAGGACCTGGGAAGCAGGCTCCAGGCACTCTCGCCCCGCCAGCCCCTCCATTTCCCCCGTTGTTCAGAGGCAGAGGCTGGAGGGACATTTGCCCACCCACCCCCGTCCCTCCCACCCCGGTCTGCCTCCTGGAACTCCCCCTGGGAACCTGGTTTAGCTAGTCTCTCATATGTCTGTTTGTTTGTTTTTAATCCTCACCCGAGGGTATTTTTCCACTGGTTTTTACAGAGAGGAAGGGAGAGGGAGAGAGAGTTAGAAACATCCATGAGAGAGAGACATCCATCAGCCGCCTCCTGCACGCCCCTTATTGGGGATGTGGCTGCCACCAAAGTCCGTGCCCTTGACCTCCCGAGGCGGTGGCCCAGCCCAGAGGTAACCCGTGCTGCTGGGCCACGAGCCCGGACCACGTGGCGCCCTCCCTCCCTCCCTGTCCTCCCGCAGCCGAGCTGCTCCACCCTCCTACACAGCTGGGGACCCGCTCACGGGGCCGAGCCAGGCCGCCCTGCCCTCCCCTGAGACCCAGCCGGTGCTGCGGTCCACCCCAGGGGAGCCATGGGGGCCTCCGTGGTCTCCCGCCCCCCCGCTCCGGGCAGCCCAGGGCCCACCTTGACTGTGAGGCACAGCGGGGCCCCAGCGGTAGGAGGAGGCCTCGCCCGGGGAGAGGCCCAGAGGCCGCCCCTCGGTCTCCGCACACTGCTCGGCCATGAACGCCAGCTGGCTGCTCTCGCAGGCCTGCCGGACAGGGGACAGGCACGGGGCTGGCTGGGGGCTCGGGCAGGGGCCCAGGGCTGGGGGCCTCGCACCTGGGGACAGCAAGCACCCTGAGGGGGAGGCCCCGGTCTGGCTCTGGCTGCACCTGGTCCCTCTCTGTGAAATGGGGGGCAGGAGCTGTTTCTGCCGCTGGGGGACCCGGGCAGAAGGCAGCGCAGGGAGGGCCCGGCAGGCAAACCCACGGAGCGGGGGCTGGGGACCTGGGGCTCAGGGGAGGGGGAGGGACGCTGGGGGGACGGAGCGCCCGGGGGCGACTCGCCACACTGTGGCTGTGCCCCACGCCACGGGGCTGCCGGGACTGCGACGGTAGCTGTGGATTTCACCTGCGCTAGCTAAGCCCCTCGGGGCTCTGCAGGGCTGGCTGCTGCTGGGGCAGGGGAGGGGGGGGCGTTCTCATCGAGGACACCTGGCGCCCCGAGTTGGGCAGGGCGGAGACAGCGTGTGCACGCAGAGGCCCAGGGGAGCAGCGGGAGCACCCACTCAGTGGCCCCGGCTCCTCCCTCTCCCCCCCTTGGTGCTGAGGCTGCCGAAGCCTCTGCCGTCCCGTGGGCCTTTCCCCTGCAAACTGCCCTCTCCAGCCCTGTCCTCCCACCCCCGTACCTCCCCCCGCCCCCCGCCGTGGTCCTGCCCGGGGAGCGGCCCACCTGGGTGTTGCACATCTGGGCCTGGAGGTCCGCACCTGTGCAAGCACGCCCCCCAAAGGCAGGTCTGAAAACGCCCGGAGACAGGGGTGAGAGTAAACAGACCCCCCAACCAGGTCAAATGCAGCCCCCCTCCCCCCATGTCCCCTTCCATCGCCGCACCTGGGGTTGTTGCACTGCCGCCTCCTAGTGACCACGCCTCCTCCGCAGGAGCGGGAGCAAGGGCTGGGGGGACCCCAGGCTGACCAGTGCCCGTGCACGGCCCCCAGGGGGGCCAGCTCCGCCAGGGAGCGGCAGCGGCCCTTGGAACACCACTGCGAGGAGCGACGGCCAATGTCCCGTCCCCACGGGCACCCTCACCACACCCCCACCCCCACCCAGCCCCCCACATCCATAGGCACAACCCACACCCACACCCACCCTACCTACACCCCCACCCCCATGGGCTCCCTGTGTCCTCCTGCCCCAGGAATAAGAGCTGGCAGGCTACAGGTGGCCTGCGCAAGCTTGTGTGAGCACATCCACGCTCACACACACACACACGCACACACACGCACGCATACACTCATGCACACACACATTTACATTCACATGCATGCTCACACACGCTCATACTCATGTATGCACACATTCATGCATACACATGCTCACACTCTCATACTCATGCTCACACACGCTCATACACACTCACACGCTCCCGCACTCCCTGGCTCTGCGCTGACCTTCTGGGGGCCGCACTCCGTCCCGTCCAGGAGCGGGAAGAGGAGGCGGCTGCAGCTGCCGAGGTCCAGGGGGTCTGTGTGGCAGGAGAGCGCCTGGCACGCGTCCTGAGGAGACAGGGTGCATCGCAGGGGCCCCCGGGGCCTGTCAGGTCGGGCCAGCTCGCTGTCCCCTCGGCTGCGGGGCAGTGACAGCCACACGCTCTGTGGCCCCGGCGGCGGAGGGGGTGGCTGACTGTCCAGCAGGACCAGGCACGGTGGCCCGTGAATGTGCTTCCATTTCGTTGAAAACCACAGACGCTCCGGTCACAGGCCATGTCCTGCACGTGCGGTGACTGTGCCTGTACTTATGCCACCACAGGGCGGCCACTCGCTCTCTGCACTAAGACGTGCGCTTAGCGTTTTCTGCGGAGGCGGCCACGGGCCCCCAGTGCCTGGGTCACAGCATCAGGGCGGCGGGGGGGGGGGGGGGGAAGTCTGTCTGGGAGACTCCCCTTCCCCCCGCCTCCTGCCGCCGCTCCCACTGTGGGGCTCGGGGGCCCCTCCTCTGGCCGGCCCTCGGTGGCACTGGGCTGGCAGCCCCGGTACCTGCTACCTAGACCCAGTCCATGGTTCAGGCCCTGCCAGGCCGGCTCTACATACTGGGGGGTCCAGTCACATCGGAAAGGTGGCCCAGGGCGCCCACAGTGCACACTGGGGCCTGACTGGGCGGAGGGAGCTGCTGGGTAGGGGGGTGGGGAGCCCCCGGGAGGGGAGGTGGGCGCAGACTCACCAGGTCCTCCCGGGTGAAGGTGCAGGCCACGGCGGAAGGCCCGAAGGCCACGCGGCACTGCTCGTCCGCGCCGTAGTAGAGACCGGGGTGGGCCTCGGGGGGGCGCCCCGCAGGCCCGGACTGCGGACCCGGCGGGTCCCACACGCAGGGAGCCCGGCCTGCGCTGTGACAAGGCCCGGCTCAGCCCCGGTGGGGCGGGACGGAGCGGGGGCTTGGATGGAGGGATAGGTGTTCTCTGCCCGGGCTCCCCACCAGGAGCAGAGGTGGGGCTGGGACAGGCTCAGCTCTGAGAGAAGCAGAGGCCATGCCGGAGCAGAGCGAGGGGGCAGGTGCAGGGGTGGAGGGGGCAGGAGTAGGGGAGGCAGGTGGAGGTTGGGCTCAGGGTGGGGATGGGACGGAGAGCAGGGTGCGCACAGGGAGAGAGGCGATGGGGAGAACTCGAGGGTCGGCACAGGGATGGGGAGGCATGGATGGGGGGGCGCAGGGAGGGGGTGGGGGACGGCGGGCTGCGCTACCTGAGCAGGTGCAGCAGCTGCCGGCGGCTGCAGGGGGACCAGGCAAGGCCCCCCCAGGAGGGCGCGGCCCTGTCGGTCCCCATCACGTGGCCGCTGGGCCCGCACCCGCTCCCTGGCGCTCCATCGTGCTCCAGGCCCAGGCTGCGAGGAGCAGAGGCGGGAGCTGAGAGCGGCCTGGAGGGCAAGGGGGTGGGGGGGTTCCCTCCTTCCCAATAGGGACCCTTGGCCCTGCCACCAGCTCACCCCGCAGGCAAGCCAGTCACGTGGCTGCCCTGACGTCTGCGGGCCTCTGACCGGCCCCTCTCCCAGCGCCAGGCCACGTTTCCAAGGCCCTTCCCTCCAAACAAGAGGGGGCGGTGGTGGGGACGGAGCAGGTGAAGATGCAGGGGCGGAACGGCTGTGTGTGTATGAGCGGGCGTGGGGAGGTACCAGCTCCAGCCCTCCGGGGGCCTGGGCCACCCCCAGAGATGCGTAAGGGGGGTTCACAGAAGCCCTCAGAGGGGCTGAAGTGGGACAGGGAGGCAAGGAAGACAGAGAAGAGACTCATCTTTCACCCCAGGAGTCAGCACACCCTGACCTTGACAGCGAGCGAGCAGGTGCTACTTTCCTAATCGAAGGAAAGACCCAAAGCCTTAGTGGGTGGCATAGTGAGGAGCAGAGATCTGCCCACAAGCTGCACAAGCGGGCACCCCGCAGACAACGGGAATGCCCAGCAGGGGTGACTCTGTAAGGGATGGCGCACCCAGAGGACAGACGCTTAAAGGGCCCGGAGAACGTGTGGGAGAAACAGCTGTTTCATGGCCCCGTGGTTGGAGCGTCGTCTGGCACACCAAGGTTTGGGTTCGACCCCGGGCAGGGCACACGCTTAGGCTTCAGGTTCCGGCCTCCGTTGAGGCGTGTCCAGGAGGCAACTGACCGGCGTTTCTCTCTCGCATCAATGTTTCCCTCTGTCTCTCCCCCTCCCTTCCTCTCTGTCCGAAAAACCAGAAAGATGCCGAAACCGCTTTGGCTCAGCAAATAGAGCATCGGCCTGCGGACTGAAAGTTCCCAGGTTCGATTCTGGTCAAGGGCAGGTACCTTGGTGGCGGGCACATCCCCAGTGGGGGGCATGCAGGAGGCGGCTGATCGATGTTTCTCTCTCATCGATGTTTCTAACTCTCTATCCCTCTCCCTTCCTCTCTGTAAAAAATCAATAAGAAATACATTTAAAAAACCAGAAAGAACATATCCTCAGGTGCGGGTTAGAAAAGAGAAGCAGGTAGCAAACCAAAGCACAGTATAATCCTAATTTTGCAAACAGAAAGCTGTGTGTGAATTAGAGACTGAAGTGAAACATTAACGATGAACAGATGCTCTCCAGGTGGTGGGAGGTGGGTAATTTTTGCAGCTCAGCTTTTCTTTACCTGAATTTCCTATAACCCCCAGTTCTTAATTGCTAAGTTTATTTTGCTGGTGTTTTTTTTTTTATTTCCTTTAGTTATTCAGTAATCGTGAAGAATCAAATTTCCCAGCCCTTACCTTCCTGCCTGGTCCAGGGGGCAAAGGGCACCAGCTCCTTCCCGCATCCAGGGCCCCCTGCCAGTCTCCACTCCCGCCCCCTCCTGGGGTGCGAGTCAGCTCCTTGGCCTGAGCCTGGGGGCCACTGTGGGGCCACATACCTGTGCCCAATCTCGTGGGCAATGGTGACGCCCAGGTCGAAGCCAGTGTCCTCCGTGATGAGGCAGCTCCACGAGGAGGAGCAGGCGCCCCCCAACTGGGTGACCCCCCGAACCTGCCGGTTGCCATCAGGCAGCTCCAGGTCAAACCTCGGGAACAGGAGGAGGCAGGTGGGCTCAGCGTCTCTGCAAACGCCCTGGGGTGCCGCCCCCTGCCCGGCCGCTGGGCGGGAGCAGCTCCAGAGGCGGCTACCGGGTGACGTAGAGGACCAGGTCGGCGTGCGCGGGGTCCCCGTCCCCCGGGGGGTTCACCGTCCTGCTCCACTCGCAGACGCTCAGCAGCGAGGCGGTGATGTTGGCTGTGATCTGGGGGGCGTCCTGGGGGCAGTGGGGAGCCGCTTTTACTGGACCCGCCCGCAGGCCGCTCAGCCCTCAAGACCCGTCTCTGTCCCACGGCCCAGGTGCGGGCTGCAGGGACCGGGCGGGTGGCCGGGAGCCCCTGCCAGCACCCGGCACTGGGCACCAAGGAGGGGGTCGGGAGGGCGCTGGGCACCAGGGAGGGTGTAGGGAGGGCGCTGGGCAGCAGGGAGGGGGCGGGAGGGTGCTGGGCAGCAGGGAGGGGTGGGGAGCACAGAGACGAGTGGCGGAGACGCCGGGCCCAGCACCCACCTGGGGCCGCGTCAGGATGACCAGCCGCACGAGGTGCACTCGGAACTGGGCCCCCAGGGACGGGTCCCTCAGCAGCTCCGACGCCTGCGGAGGGGCAGACAGAGTCCGCGGGGTGAGGGAGCGGCCCCCGCAGCTGCTGACTGCCAGGGCCCCCAGGGACGGGCCTGGAGAGGGTGCTCCCCAGCATGGTGGGTGGGGGCACCCCGAGTGTGGGGCTTGAGCTGGGAGGCAGCCAGGGAGGCAGCCAGCCGTGATCTGGACCCCCACCCCCCTTGCTCATGGCTCAGGAAGAGCAACCGACGCAGAGGGGAAAAACCTGAAACAACGGGATTCGGAAAACTGTTCTTAGCCTGGGGCAGCGGTCGGCAAACTCATTCCACAGAGCCAAGTACCAACAGCACAAGGACGGAAATGTCTTTGGAGAGCCACATTTTTTAAACGTAAACTTCTCCTAACGCCACCTCTTCACAATAGGCTCTACCACGCCGTGGTCTTCTGTGGAAGAGCCACACTCAAGGGGCCCAAGAGCCGCATGTGGCTCAGGAGCCACAGTTTGCCGATCACAGTCTAGTACATTCCATCCAAACACGGCTCTGTCCCAGCCGATTCACCGCACCTCCTCATCCCCGACCGCCTTCCTGAAACGGCTCTCCCCTCTCCCCTCGTCTGCTTGCCGGCCACAGGAAAGGAACTGAGAGAGGCCGGGTAGGGGCAGCCCGCTGGCTATTGGACAGCGCTGGCCGAGGCTCCCACAGATCTGGGCAAACGGCCAAACTTGAGGGTCCCCCCCCTCCCCGGGCACAGGGACCCGAGGAGCAAGAGGCTGTGGTACACCAGGGGGCGGTGAGGGGTTCCCGGGCGAGAGGGGAGGAAGGAAAGAGGAGACACCCCCTCCCTCCCCAGGGCCCTGAGCCCCAGGGGGGACCCCAGCTCCGGTTCACACCAGCGTTCCGTTCAGACCTCCCACCAGCAGCCACAGCCCTGCTGGACGGTGTCCCGGGGACCGGGGGCAGGCAGAGCCCCGCCCGCCGAGCCCTCACCAGGTTGAGGTTGGTCAGCAGGTAGCGCTCCGTGTCCTCCCGGTGAGCCCGGTGCACGTCGGGGCCCGCGGCCAGCAGCAGCTCCAGGTGCAGGACGCGGCCCTCGGCCGCGGGTCTCCCGGGGCCTGGCAGGGAGGAGCGGGCGGGGCTGAGGTGGAAGGTGCTGGAAAGCAGGGGATTGTGGCGGTAGCCGCCTGATGGGCGGTCCTGCTGGCGCTCCCGGTCCCCCCGGCCGGGCCTCGCTGTCACCCGGCTCCTGGGCTGGGAGACCACAGAGTCCTGCCTCTGGCGCCTACGCTCAGGGAGGGGGCAGGCCCGGGCCAGCTTCCCCGTGGGGAGGGGGGTATGAGAGCGCCTGCCTGGGGACACGGTGGCAGCTGAGTGGCCCGCCCTGTGCCTCCCCCTGTGCACAGCCTGCCCGCCCTCCTGGAGCCGCCCTGGCCTCAGACACCCGCGAACAGGTCAGGGCGTTGTATCCTCTGACCCCCACACCCCAAAGGGTGGAGGAACCCCAGGCTCTGGCATCACGGATGCTGTGCCGGTCAGAGCCGTGGCGCCCGGGCAGCAGCCAGTGTGTGGTGTTTATGTCCTTTCCGTCCCCCCAAAACCCCGCACTGAACACACCATGGAGAACAGGGTCACCAAGCAAAGCCCAGGACACACCGCCCCAGGGTCCTCCAGAAAGAGAGGTCTCCCCAGTGCCCCCCTCCCACCGCCCCCAGCGCACCCCAGGCCCCGGTCAGTGTGTCTCTGACCACAGGGAAGTCGCTACAATGGGACACCCCTAATTCTCTCTCATGACCACTAGCCCCCCGGCCTCTGGATCCGAGTCTCCAGAGGTCCTCCTCAGGCCGCAGTGGGCCCTGAGGGTACGGGTCAGCCATGAGGGGGGAGGGGGGAGATAGAGAGGGGAGAGGGGGAGAGCTGCTGCTGGGAGGGGGCCAGGCCTGCTTCTCACAGAAGCGTAAACATTTGCATCCCGCCAGGAACCACGAGGGCTCCTGGAAGCCGGCCAGCTCTGGGCGCGGAGGCCAGCCAGTGAGTGACGGGCCCGAGACACTGAGCAGAGCCCGGGGTCAGAGCCCGCTCCGTCCACAGCGCCAGACCAGCTTCTGCCGGCTTCACAGGAAGCAACGGAGCTCACTAACTGGGGCCCTGCTGGCTCTGCCTCCTCCAGCAGCGCCCTCAAACCCCAGCCCCCAACTCAATGGTGATACCAAACCCCAGCCCCCAACTCAATGTGACACCAAACCCCAGCCCCCAACAGTGAGACACCCGGGCTCCGGGAACCCCCTCGCCAGGACCAGTACCTCGGAAGGCAGCATCGGGGCCGGTGGAAGTCCCCTCCGGGGGCTCGGAAGCCTGCGGCAGCCCCTGCAGGAGAGGAAGGGCGGTGAGGGGAGCCCCGGGCGCAGACCCACCCGGCGCGAGCCCAGAAGCTGAAAGAGCCCCCTCTGCCAAGGCGCCACCTCCGCCCAGCCCCTGCGCCAGCGCCCTGGAAGCCCCGGGCCCCCACCTTCACCCACCTGGACCCCGGGCAGGCCCCAGCAGCCCAGGAGGAGGCAGGCGGAGGTGAGGATGCCCCACGGGCAGGGCCCTGGGGGGCGAAGCTCTCTCATCCTCAGAGAAGCCAACAGGCCCGGGAGAGATGTCTGGAGCCCGGTCAGTGAGGAATGGACAGAGCCGCTGGGCGGGGCCACCAGGCTGTTGACTCTTGGGAGCTTCCTCCGGGGGCAGGGGCCTGGGTGGCAGCCGGCGGTCCGCTGGTGGAGGGCGCCTCCTGCTGGGCCTGGGCCTGGGTCAGGGCCCCACCGGCCTGCACCCTGGATGGCGCCGGACCAGTGCCCAGACCCCAGCGCTGTGGCCAGGGATGGCCTGGGAGACAGCCTTGGGGAGGGCCTGGGGGACAGCCTGGGGGGACAGGCTGGGGGCGCTGCGGGCAGGCTCTCCAGCGCTCGGGCTCCCACAAGTCTGCTCACACCTCTGCTCTGTGACCTGACCCTGCCCTCTCCTCCCCCTCCCTTCCTCACCCAGTGCAGGCCCCAGGCCCCACGAGACCCACTCCTCTGCTTCCCCCCCCCCACCCCCCCGCTGCCGCCATGGGCCTGCATAGGACAGCCCAGAGCCAGTCGGGGGGCATCACAGACCCTAACCCTGACCCTAACCCGGCCGTCCACGCCCCCGCCTGGCAGGCCCCGTCCCTCTCAGCGCTGGTTCACGCCCCTGCACCTCCACCAGCAGCGGCAGTTTCTGCCTGCGCAGCCCCCTCCCCGGGCCTGGGCCTCGGGGACCAGGGAGACGCCCGGCCTCCATCCTGGCCAAACCTCTTTCCTAGCTCAGGTGTCAGGCCGCATGGCGGCTGCCCCTTTGTCTCTCACCATCCCACCCCGTTAGTGTGTGCACCCCACCTCTGTGACTGCTTCCGGGAGACACACGGCCTAAGCCAGCACCCGCCGGGCCTGCTCTCTGCTTCCTCCCTCCCTCCCTCCCACCGTTTCCCACGCAGAGCGGCAGCGACCGCCAACACCGCGGTCAGGCTGCGTCACTGCCCGCCTTTAAAGCCGACCTCTGCCCTTGGACACAGTGTCCAGACGCCTTCCTGCGGCCTCTGAGGCTCTACCCTGCCCCTGCTCCCCACCCTCCCCCTGCTTCCCACTCTCCCCCTG
>PVJN01017444.1:0-40985 GCA_004026805.1 Lasiurus borealis | reverse complement strand
GTCCCTTGTGAGGTTTGACCTTTGCTCTCAGGAGTTGCTATGGTAACAAGTCTAAAGGCCTGCTATTAGACTGCTTCCTGACCCCACATCCCATACCTGCGTAAGCAGACCCCGGCCCCTACCTGGCCTATCAGGATGGGCCAACTCCCTACCTGGCCTATCAGGATAGGCCAACTCAGTAATTCAAACAGCTCTCCACCCCGCAACCCCCAGTATAAATTGGTCATGTAACAAAGGCCCGGGGCTCTCAGCCTCTGCTCTGTTTTCGGAGTATGTTGTGAGCCCCAGCATGCTGGTCTGAATAAACCCCTTTGTTTTTACATGAGATCGTCTCTTGGTGCTCTGTAAGTGCGGCTTGCGTTCCGGGCTTAACACCTGGTCATCTCTAACTGCCCTCCTCTGCAGGCCCAATCCTCCCCCCCCCCAAACTGCCTTCCCCTGCCAGCCTGGTCACCCATAACTGCCCTCCCCTAGAGGCCTGGTTCCCACAATTGTCCTTCCCTGCCAGCCTGGTCATCCTTAACTGCCCTCACCTGCCATCCTGATCTCCTCCAACTGCCCTCCCCTGCTGGCCTGTTCAACCCCAACTGGCCTCCCTGCTGGCCATCCTGTGGCAGCCATCTTGTGATCAATGGGCATGGCCATCTTATGACCACGTGGGGGCAGCAATCTTGTGCAAGGGTATGATCGTCAATTTGCATATTATCTCTTTATTATATAGGATTGAAAGGGGTATGCCTTTTTCTAAGCTGTATGACTATGGACAATGTACTTAAACCTCTGTAAGTCTCAGTTCTCCATTCTCTAAAGTGGGTTAATAATTACTTGTCTCAGGGGTAAGACAGTCAAAATAATTTATGGAGAGCACTTTCAACAGTGCATAGACTAGAAAAGCACTTTGTTAGCTAATGTTATATATCTAGTATTATGGGTCTTCAAAATTTAGGCCTGAGTACCAGCCTCAAGTATGAAATGAACCATTGCCATGAACTTGTACAAGTTATTAGACACACGATCATCAGTTATCACCATCTGTATGCAACAACTATCGTGAATAATCTCTAAACCCCTTCCAACTGTAATAATCTTCAAAAATTCTGAACTTTCCCATTGCTTCTCATTCTTTTCTGCTTCAATATAATTTTTGACCAAATAGATTCTTTGGGTTTAAGGAATATGAACAAACACAGTTGCTAAAGAACTAGAAAAATATATACGAAAACATCAAACATAGGCATTGATATTAATTTTGTATGCTGAATAACAAATTACCACAAACAGGATGGCTTAAACAGCACAAAATTGTTCTCCACAAGTTTTGGAGGTCAGAGTCCAAAATCAATCTCATTGGGCTGCAGCCAATACGTTAGTAGAGCTTATTTCTTCTGGTGGCTCGGGAGAGAGAATCCATTTCCTCACCTTTTTCAGCTTTTAGAAGCCACCTGCATTATTTGGTCTGTAGCTCCTTACTTCATCTTCAAAGCCAGCCATAAACCATCTTCCAGTCGTTGATCTCTGATCTCTGCTTTTGTCATTGCATTTTCTCTCTTGACCTTTCCATCTCCTCCTTATGAGGACCCTTGTGATTACATTGGTCCCACCTGGATAATACAAGACAATCGCTCATCTCAAGGTCCTTGGTTTAGTCACATCTTGCAAAGTGCCTTTGATCATGTAAGAGAACAAATTTTCAGGATTTGAAGAGAGCAGTATGTAGATATCCTTGGAGGCTACCTGAGCATATTTCTGTATAATCATACTAACTTGAAAATTGTCTGTTTGCAGGGTACACACACACACACACACACACACACACACTGCATAAGTAATCATGATAGTTCAAAACAAAGAGAATTATGGCTTTTCCAGCAACACCAAGCCTATGTATAGCATGCTGGGAAAGACCTTAGCAAAGTGTACTTACTAACTGGAAGGAATGTGTCTATCTACAGTCTAAAATCAGGTTTGACCATGAAGTGGAACAATTGGTTTTATAGCATCTCTTTCCAGTGGCGATTGATTGAGGTTAAAAATAATACCCAGGTATGCAGGCCCATTTTGAGAACCCTGTCAGCATAAATGTGGAAATGAACTGTATGTGTGATACAGTGCATAAAAAGGGGTGCCAGACAAGGGGACATTTCTTTCTCTCTCTCTCTCTCTCTCTCTCTCTCTCTCTCTCTCTCTCTCTCTCTCTCTCTCACACACACACACACACACACACACACACACACACACACACACACACACACACACACACACACATTCAAACTTCCAAATTAATCCTGTCACTAAGAAAGCCTTCTAGGTTCATACAAGGTGTGAGATTAATAATCACTGTTAGACTACTCTCACATACACATGGAAAGCAGGGGGGAATGAAATCAGAAACCCTAAGATACAAATGTGTTAAATCTATTTCATCTATCAGATGGCAAAGGAATGATCAATCGGCTGCTGTTTTCCCTTAATATGTTTAAGCTTTCTTATTCTTGTAGGGCACAGTAAGTTTTGCCTTTAATTTAAGATGTAGATTTCATTACAATGAACCTCCTGACATTAACAGAGGGCTTCCTTTTTAAAGCTTCACTTTAATTGCTATTCTCATTATTTTGCAAGCGTTTGCCCTAACATATCCCAGGGGTCTTGACAACATGCTTCTTCTCTTTTTAAAAAACTTGAAGGCCTGATTGTGATAAATTGTTAGGGGCTGTGAATAAACACTAGTTAAATTACAGTATCTAAAATAGCTAATAAGGGAACAATTTATGATGTGGAATTTAAAAGGAATCCCTAATTGCACTTCAGTTTGCTGCTGAGGATGCTCCTTCTATAACATTAACAGCTATTTTGTTTTCTGAGTTGGCTCCTTGCCAGGGTTTGAGAGCTAATTGGAATTAGAATAACATTTCTCACAGGCCATTCATTTGCTTAGGCTGAGTACAAATTACTATGCAAGGGAGGCTTAGGGTTCCTAATGATACAGGATAATGATGTTTTATTCAGATTTTAACGAGGTGTAATCATTCTGGTTGAGAGAGAAAAAGATTAAGAGGGTGCAACAATTACCACTTTTTACAACTGATTAATCGCAAGCCATTACTTGTTCTTGGTCAAATAGGCATTATAATGACTATTACCATTTTCAGCTATTTTTAATGCAAATTGCATTAGCTTGTAAAACCTTGCCAACTATGCCACATAAATGATGTGCCTGAATGAGCTAGAGCAATGAAAGCATTAAAAAATTCACTTTGACAATGTACACAGGAAGGTTTGAGTGATGAGCACATCTTTCCAAAGTGTTCAAATGGGGCAGGACTTTTCCTGCAGACAACACATTTGAACTCATCCTTTACAAAAGAACAGAAAGATATAAGACCCTGTGGGCAAGAAAGTTAACCCAGGTACTCCTGTTTAGGTATGCATGGGAAAAACTGTAAGACTCTGCTGACATTCTACTCCTCCCACCTGCAAGGCTTGGTACCGAAGAGCTAATCTTGACAGTACAAGAAAAGAGGGTTTGTCAAATGACAGGCCAACCGCATGTGTACATTCCAAGAAGAGAACATTTTTCATTTGGCTTGAGTTTCTCAAGTAAGAGGAAACAGAACTGAAGAAGCAGCAAGGAGGTCATGCATCAATTCTCTCAAAATAGATCTTTTTTATAGGTGGTGAGGTCTGATTGAGCTATTTTGTGGCTTAGTGGTTTTCTTCGTGTTCCTAATTGAAAGACTACTCCCTTCTGAGAGAATGAATTAAGAGAAAATCCTAGCAAAGAGGAAAAGGAACAACAACAAAAGAAGTGACTCCAGGGTACAAAATGGAGAAAACATCTGTTGGAAACAGCTCATAGGAGGACCGTATAATCCATTAGGGTTCACTCCCCTTCACCCCGGGGAAGAGACAGCAATCCCTAAAAAGGTGCATGTAGGCAGACTTAGGGTGAGCAAGAGTGCCTTTTGCAGCTGCTCTGTTATTATAAACCACTGTGGGTGGGTGGCCTTTGAGTTGTTAATTAACAAGTGATGACTATCCATCATACTCCCCAATCCTTTTCAAATGATGGAAAATTAGCATGCTTCTTGACAATTCAGAGGCAAAATAAAAAGCGCATTACCTTTTATTCTTACACAACAGACCCTCTCTGCTTTCCTAATAATGGGGAATGATGTGCCCAGAGACCACTTAGCAGAAAAACAGGTGTACACTTAGAGGGCAGAAGCATTTTTCTTGCTCTACTGAGAGAACAAGGGTATCTGGTTTTATTGCTTCTTCCCAATTTTCAGAGTACCTCTCTTAGTAACTTCAATATTGTGCTCCTGGAGGGTGAGATGAATGCAATTTTGAGCAAGCCCATCAACCACGTGTATGACTAAACTGAAGTGCTGCATGTAAGTAGCAGTTGTTTCTGTGCTGGGATTGATTGGATGGAGAAATAGATGACTATATAAAATTTTTTAAATACATGGCCTTTACCAAAGGGCAGCTTTTGGACTATTAATTGTTCTCAAAAACATCACTGAACTATTTTACTCCCATATAAATTTAATTTAATGAAGAAATAACCTAGAAAAAAAGTTATGTGAATCATTTTTAAATAATAAGTTCTCTGACCTTTCTCATACATTACTAATAATATTGAACTACTTTTTAGTGGATTTCTACTAGAACCCTGATAATAAATATGGTCAATGGACAATTTATTCTCAAAACCAGGACCAAACTCATTTATTTGAATATTAATAAATATTTATGAAATACATTGATAAGAGCAAATATAAACTTACTTGCCATTCTCTGGGTAAATTCCTTCCTGTGTTTCCTAATGTTTTTTTTAAAAAATGATATCAACTGCTTATCATTTGCATACATGAATGAGTAAAACCAGTAATTTTTAAGTTAGATGAATTACCATCAAGTTAACAAATATACTTGGTATCTAATATAGAGGCCAAATTATTCTGAGTCAACAAAAAGTACATTGAGCCCTAGCTGGTTTGGCTCAATAGACAGAGAGTTGGCCTGGGGACTGAAGGGTCCTGGGTTTGATTCTGGTCAGGGGCACATGCCTGGGTTGCAGGCTCAATCCCCAGTAGGGGGCATGCTAGAGGCAGCCAATTAATGAGTCCCTCCCATCATTGATGTTTCTATTTCCCTCTTCCTTTCTCTCTGAAATAAATATATATTTTAAAGTACACTGATATTCTAATTTGCAGTCCAATGGGTCCCTACTAGGACATAAATAACTCTTAAGAAACAGGACAAACTAATAGTAAATATTAGTAAATGAAGTACAAATTAATCAAAAATCAAAACTCCAGTTCCTAAATTATCTCTATTTCTTTTTCTGTAATTTAACAGCTTGAACATTCTTATAAAAAGTGAATATGGAAATAACCTGTTAACAGAATAGCATTTAAAGAATTGTAATGCTTCCTTGGTTACATGGGTTCAAATAGTTGGTTTTGCCAATGAAGTTTGGTTGGCAATTCAATCTTCAAACTACTACTTTGCTGTCTTATTGTTTCTGGTTATCATCCCCACTACACTCCCCTCCAAAAAAGTAAATAAATAAAAAATAAAAATTTTCTCTTAAGTGGGGAAACTTCAGTTATTTGATAGCACTGATTATCAGCTTGCTGAGCAAAAGCATGATCCTTTCTCCACGCTTTTAAGAAACAAGTATTTTTAAAATGTTCACTGCTTTGGCTGCGGGGATAAAGAGACTGGCTACAATGGGTTGCCAAGGCCCTCAGGTAGAAAATACTTCCTGTGCTGTTGAACCCAGGAACCCATCCTTGGCCCTAATGCAATATTTATGAGTTGTGATGGCAAGAAAGCAACACAGGGCAGGGAAAACAAGATCAGCAAAGGAAGGGTTAACAACAACAGAGTGCACTGTATTGTAGGAGCTGCATCTCTACAGCCCTCAACCTTTGCCAGTGTAATTTGCATTTAGGTCTCCCATTAGGAGGAAGTGTGACCCCTGAGACTTTTAACTTGCCCTTTCTCTGCTAATTCTAGCAATGTGCAATAAGACTTTCCACCAAGGGGCTGCCAAAGGTGGGACACTAAGTACAAATTTCATTTCCCAACTGAGAGAATATTTCAATTTCTAGAAAATCAATTGAGTTTCCATTAAAAACAATGGCACATCCATGTGCTTTCCACAAATAGGTGGCTTCCTGTTGGAAGGCAGAAAGCCATCCTCCCCCCAGCTCTCAGATGAACCCTGATTTATCCTTCTGTACCGAGAATCATGTGAGCTGAAAGGTCACGCAGTTAAAGATTTATGCTTTGTTTTATAAGATTGCTCAGAGAGACTCTTTTCCTCTCCTGTGTATTTTTATCCTCCCCCAGCCTGTTGTCCATTTTTCTGCCCAAACTAGATCATAGAAAGGAAAATGGGAAAATGTCCTGCAATAGGAGCTCAGGAGCTGGCTGTGTCCCCAGGTGGCAGGATATGTGAACCAATGAGGGTAACTTCCTGTGGCCAGCCACCACCATAACCCACCCAGAGAGGTGCACATGCATCACTGTGCTTTGTAAGTCTTTTTTAACCTCAGTTCTTAACTGGGATTTATTTGTTTTTCCAGGCAGATGGATCTGGCTCTGGCTGGGCCCTGTGAAATGATCTGTCACCGTCTATTCGGATAACCTATGGCCGTCTGTAATAAAGCCAGCTTGCCAGGTCTAGCAAATGGATGCCATATCTTAGATCATGTTGGGTCTTTTCATTTATTACATTCTCATGATGGGCCACTCAGACATTGGTCTTTTCTCTAAACTACACACCCTCTTATCTTACCTGAGGACATCTGTCTGAGCAGGGCATTATGGAGGAAGAGGGCTATATGTGTAGCCCTTTCTGAGTAATCTCTTTAATACCTATTATTATCAACAGGGAAATAATTAGCCCATAAACTAATATGTGAGAATAAATAAAAAACATACCAAAGAGTTTATGAATTTGTAACCAGAGTGAGTCTTGGCAAGCTCATTTGCTTCACTCCAAATCTGTGTCTCTTTTTTTTCTATTTTATTTAACAATATCAACATGAGTCTGTAAACGGATGTAGAAATGCATCTGTGGGCTTTCTGTGTTATAGAAGGATGCATTTTTTGTAATGCATTTTTAATGGGTTCCACCTAACTGCCCTCTCCTGCAGGCTTGATCACCCCCACCTGCCCTCTTCTTATCCCATTTGTAGACTGCATATCTAGTCAGTCTCCAAATCTTACTGATTGAATCTCAAAACTGCCCTGCCACATGGTAGCTCTCCATTATCTCTCACTTGGATTATTGCAGTAGCTTTGGATCTCTCCTTCCTAACTTTGGTCTTTTCCCACTCTAGTCTATATCCCTACTCCACAGTCATTGGGTCACATCACTTTTCTCTCTAGAAAAATAGAGGAAAATTTAATTTTTCACTCCCCTATTTTATACATGGAGGTTCTATAATGTTGATTTACCTACCTTTTGCCTTTATAGTTTTTTTTTCCAATGCAGCAATGATATCAAACAGAGGAAATAAAGCAGTATGAATGCACAATACACTTAATTTATGAAAACTATGAACAAATTAGAAAAAGATACCATAATTCTCTAGTACCCTCTTATTTCTAGAGAATGCAGGCTCAGAAAAATCCCTTTCTGCCATTATGCATATCTGACCTCATTCTGACCTCATTGTCACAGCAGAAACTCTTTCCACACTTCTCAGACTTCTAAGTAGGAAACATCTAAATAAATCACGTTATTTTATACCTGATGACAAGCACTTTATTTGCATAAACATTTCTCAATAAAATTATTCTGAAGAACAGAACCTGTTGTCAAAGAAACTAAGGAAAAGGCCCTTAATATTTTATTTTTTCAAACTATAATCTTGCTCTGAGCTTTTACTCCTGTGATTACAAAAATGCATTCTTCTATAACACAAAAAAATCTTACCTTGTTCTTCTTTATGACTTCTTATTGGCCTATAAGTCTTCCCCTGGATTTAGTGCCATTAAATACAATATATTTCTTTATATATGTTACATTATATATATATTTTTTAATTTTTATTGAATTTATTGGTTAAAAGTTATATAGATTTCAGTGTTCAACTTTATAATTCATCATCTGTATATTATATTGTGTGCTCACCACTCAAAGTGAAGTCTCCTTCCATCACCATTTATTCCCCCTTTTAACCTTATCTACCTCCCCACACCCTGCTATCCCTCTGGTTGATAATCACCATATCAGAACTCGTGTATGTGTCTATGAGTTTGTTTTTTCTTTGCTTAATCCCTTCACCTTTTATCCCAGCTCCTAATCCTCTTCCTCTCTGACAACTGGTAGTTTATTATCTGTATCTATTAGTCTGTTTTTATTTTGTTTGTTAGTTTTAATTTTTTTTTAAACTGTCCATTCATGTGACAGAAACAACCTGCTTAAAGTCAACTTTAGTGTGGATAACCAGTTATATCAATAGAAAAATAAACCACTAAGTTTTAGTTTTACTTCCCTTTCTTAAGAAAGAAACCTGAAAGATGCCCATATCCTCTGAATGCAGTCCTACAAACTAGTTTGAAGATTAGATGTAGAATCAGCATAATTAGAAAGAGAAAGGATTAGGGAAAGTAAAGTAAAAGATGTATAGGAAATAAAAAGAAGGAAGACAAACTAATCCATATATTGCCACTCAAAGTGAGGTCCTTGGACCAGCTAAATTAGTATTACCTGAGA
This sequence comes from Lasiurus borealis, assembly GCA_004026805.1. Classification (NCBI taxonomy): domain Eukaryota; kingdom Metazoa; phylum Chordata; class Mammalia; order Chiroptera; family Vespertilionidae; genus Lasiurus; species Lasiurus borealis. The sequence continues at coordinate 32,245 of PVJN01017444.1, read as the reverse complement.
ACTGTTTTGAAGTGCAAAATCTCAGGACCTACCCTCTGATCTACTATAGGGATGGTACTGGTCAATTAGGAAGATTTGTTTCATGTTCCAATGTACCCATCCTAAGTGTTGGCTGATAACTCATAGCTACCCTTTCTCTGGAGAATTACTCTTGGCCAAATGTGAGTTTCTTCACTCAGAAGGCTACAATAACTGCCCCCTCCTCTTCATTTCCCCACCCATCAAACTTCAGCTGATAAAGTTGAATAGTACTGAGGGATTGGTTACCTCATTTTAAGGTAAGATTAACTCTTTGTTGCTATTTGTATCTCAAGATTCCACCTGCATTCAGACTGAAGCTGTCTTCAGTAGAGATCACATTTATGACTGCTTTTGTGCCCTGCTCTATTAGGCACCCATTATTCTTTTTCTCCTCAGAATGCTCCTCTAGTAAGTCAGTTGAACAAAAATCTCCAACTCAGGCTGTGCTTCATGGAACTCAAGCTAAGTTGGTTTGTACCAGAAATAGATCTGAGAAGCAGATGCGAAGGATAGAATCCTGTAGTTGTATCCAACTTGCCAGTTGGTTCATCAGTGGTAGTTGGTATATTGATAGTCTCTGGGTTGCTGTAGCATGCAACTACTAAAACTTTCAGTTGAGGAGAATGGGGTGGGATGTAGGTTTAAGAGATGTATTAACTGGTGCAATTTCTTAAGCATTGGAAGGAGATGAGGAAATAGCAATTAAAAAGACTGTGAAGTTGAGGTGATTATTGCTGAGTACCTTTGATTTACTGAAGAAAGAAAATAACAGGCTTATACTTCTTAATAATTGAGAGTTAAATGTGTTAGAGACCTCCTTGGTAGCATTTTAAAAGACTCTCATTTCCTAATGCCAGGCAAGGGTCAGAAATAGTTGAAGATTAGGCATAGAATTTAGTGTAATATTGGCAGAATATTCTTCAGAGAATTCTTGGCCGAGGCAGACCTCCTATAATAATATAGGGTCCAGAGTGAAAAAGAATGAAACCTTGAGATTTGAGGTGAGGATATGTGGATAAATGAATTTATGAACCTTGTATCTTCAATTTATCAGAGCCCAATAGGCCAGCAGAAGTGGCCCACTTCTTTTTGGAAGACAGATCACCTCACCTTGGCAAATATATGGGCAAACTAATTGCAGATAAGAGCTAACTGCAAGGTTTGTTAAGTAGTCTTTTGCTACCATCTCTGAGATGATAAGGGTCTAGGGTTTTGTCTGGTGATTAACTTCTGCCCTTCTTCATAGAAGGACAAGAATGACACCTTTATAAATTTTTTACCTGTTTTTAGGCAAATAGAGGTAGGCCGTAGAGCTTTTCATTTATTTGTTTCTTCTTTAGGCTAAAGTAGCACTTTTTAAAAAATATATTTTATTAATTTTTTACAGAGAGGAAGGGAGAGAGATAGAAAGTCAGAAAAATCAATGAGAAAGAGAGACATCAATCAGCTGCCTCTTGCATGCCCCACACTGGAGATGTGCCTACAACCAAGGTACATGCCCCCAACCGGAATTGAACTTAGGACCTTTCAGTCCACAGGCCAACGCTCTATCCACTGAGCCAAACCGGTTCCTGCTAAAGTAGCACATTTTGATGTGATATATGTTGCTACCCTTCAGCTATCTGGATAGTTTCTGGAAATTTATATATTAATATATTAATTAAAGCTGATTATCAAAAGATGGCAAATACTATGAATGTCTTGGAATGCACAACTAATCCAGAGAGTGGGAAAATACCTCATGTTTCTTATCACAAAGAATAAAACAAACCCTTGGTAGATTTCTCTGGGTTTTGTAGGAAGCATATTCTGAATTTAGTAATGATGAAACTACCAATTCATCATGTTGGCTTGAAGGCTATTACCTTTGAATGAGGTCCAGGAAAAGCAAGTTCTTTGCATCAGTTTAGGCTCTGGTTCTAAAAGTGTTAACATTTGATCTCTAACATTTGACTTAGCAGATTCCATGATACTAGTCAGATTCATGGTAGAAAACAATGTGTAGAATCTTGGCAAGACCCCGTAGGATGATCATGAGGCAGGATAATAAGAAGGTAGGACACTTTCTGGGCAAGTGGAATGAGGAAACTGAGACAAGATAAACAAGGCCGAATAATTTAAACAACATATAGCCGGCCAGTGAATTGCAAAAACCTAATCTCCCCTAACAAAGGACAATTGAGAGCAAATGGTTTATACTTCTCCTCCCTAACCGAGAATACATAGCCAAATCCAAGAACAGATGAAGGTAGAAGAACAAATAACAAAAATCTGATGAGAGCCAGACAGACCCAAGATAAAAGTAAAACAGTAAAGCCAACCAAAGAATAATCGCAAACTCCCATGTATGCTCATGTGATGCATCAGTACATTAAAAACATACTTGTATGCATGCATATAAGCCTAACCAATGAACACAGACCCCCTGGCGTGAAGGCATGAGTGGGAGAGTAGGGGGCAATAGGGGAGATAAGGACACTTATATATTACACCTTAATCAATAAAGAAAAAAAATAGAAAAAAATTAAAATTAAAAAAAAAAACCACTTAAAAAGAATCATACCTGGAAAGCTGATTAATATTCTGATGAAATCCTCTGGTAAGATTCTGACTCTCAGAAAAGAGATGAAAGTCCTCAAGATAGAGGACACAAATACAGGGGGCTCTCTCTGGAGTGTACCCATGGCCCTTCTTGGGCATGACCTTTTTATTTTCTTCCTCCTAAACTTTAATGGTCTTGCAACCAGACTTGCAACCAAGTTAGCAGCAGGCAGTGGCAGCTCACCCTAGACTTATACCTTAGATCCTATCTCTAAGACCCCCTTTTTCTCTGACTTTCCAGTGATCTAAAAGCAGCAGCACTCACTTCTTTCTTATAATGTTTCTAGGAAGCCAAAGCAGAGTATTGCCTAGGCTCTCTCCTGTTGTTTCTTCTACTCTAAGTTCTTCATTTATTTCACTGTCCCCAGCTTTAATAAACATACTCTCAAAATCAACTAGACTCGCTTTATGAAATTTTTTCTGCAAGAAGTCAAGAAACGACACACTTTAGACCAGCTTGAGGCAGATCCACTCCAGGCCCAGTACCCATCTGGTGACAATCATAGCAGAAACCTCTATGATTTAGAGTTAAAGCCATGATACATGTAGCAAAAATCAAGTCTTGAAAAGCTACTAGGTCTTTTTAGAAACTGCACATCTGACTTAGGACTTCTGTGATTATGTGGCCTGAACTACTCATCATAAATTGGATACTTTCTGATCTACCAAATTACAATGTTTGTAGTCCTAACAGCAATCCTATATAATAAAGAGGCAATATGCAAATTGGCCATCACTTCAACATACAAGATGGCTGCCCACATGTGCTCAAAGATGGATGTCCCTATATGGACACATGATGGCTGCCACAAGATGGCTGGCAGGGGAGGGAAGTTGTGGGCAATCAGGCCAGCAGGTGAGCGAAGTCAGGATGGACCAGGCCTGCAAGGGAAGGCAGTTGGGGGCAATCAGGCCTGCAAGGGAGGGCAGTTGGGGGGGCAATCAGGCCTGCAAGGAAGGGCAGTTGGGTGAATGGGCCAGCAGGGAAGGGAAGTTAGGGGTGACCAGACCAGCAGGGGAAGGCAGTTAAGGATGACTGGACCAGCAGGAGAGGGCAGTTGGAGATGACCAGGCCTGCAGGGAGATCAGTTGGGAGTGGGGGAGGGGATACCAGGCCTGCAGGGGAGGGCAGTTGGGGGAAACCAGGCCTGCAGTGGAGAGCAATTAGAATACTAGGCCTGAAGGGGAGGGCAGTTAGGGGTGACTGGGCCAGCAGGGAAGAGCAGTCATGGATGACCAGGCTTGCAGAGAGGGCAGTTGGGGGGGTGGGGGGGAACCAGGCCTGTAGGGGAGGGCAGTTGGGGGTAACCAGTTATAGTTAGGGGCAAACAGGCTGTTAAGGGAGCAGTTAGGCATCAATCAGGCTGCCAGGGGAATGGTTAGGGAGTGATCAGGCTGGCAGGCAAAAGTGGTTAGGAGCAATCAGGAAGGTAGACAGGCAAGCAGTTGGCAGCCAGCAGTCCTGGATTATGAGAAGGATGTCCAACTGCCAGTGGGATTGGGCCTAAACTGGGCAGTTGGATATCTTTCAAGGGGTCCCATATTGGAGACTGTGCAGGCTGGGCTGAGGGATGCCCCTCTCCCCTGCATCATGCATGAATTTCATGCACCGGGCCTCTAAAATGGATAGGGTATATCTGGAATCACACTGAAGTTGGTCCAGAGGATGCAAATAAAGTAGAGGAACAGCTTGCTCAGAACACATGTTTCTCTGGTACCTTTCCTCAGTTTATACATTGACCACTGAGAGATTTTTTGGTGACAGAATATTCTAAATAAAGATGACTGAGAGACATGAAAAAATCAATAGTGCTTATAAAAGTTGGTTAGTTTCACTGACATACATGTTAAGGAGTCATTAAGGGGAAATTTTAGCAGAAAAAAAAACGGGATTAAACAAGGTTATGAAACTACAGTATTCCTCCTGAATCTTTACAGCAGCAATTTATAAATATTCCATTGATCTGATTTGGGCACATCCTAATGTCTATCTGTTCACAGGACTGATGATAGTATACCCAGTTAATACTAATTATAAAGTTCCTACACAAGGAAACAGTCTGAGTGATTGCAGAGAGAATTGATTCAGCACCTGTGGTTTTGGTTTACCTGGAGAAGGCTGGTGACAGGGGAAAAAAAATGAGCTTGATCTTCAGCCAAAGGGAACAATTAGGATGGCCTAGTGAGAAACCGCATTATACATGTTTCCTCTTGCAGGCATATGAGCCCCAGCAGAATTCTCATTCTCTCCCTTCTTGTTTTCGACCTTACCCTCCTCTTCTCTTAGATACATACATATTCTCATACACAATTTTATAATCTGATGTTTTTCATTTACAAGAAATGCATTGATCACTAAGTGGAATTACTCATGCTTTACTCTGGCTATGACTTGCACTTGAGAATGAATTTTATGCCGATAAACCTAATCCGGCAGTAATGACCCCAAGTTTCCAGCAATAGGACTCTCTTGTGCTGAATCTGCTGCAGTTTTCTTACAACCTAAGATTCATGCTGGGTTTTTGATAAAGCAAAGTAGATCTTGTAGGGAAAAGGAAGACAGCTCTAAGGAATTTTTCATTGCAAAGTCACATTGCTTTGTTTGTCATTTTGTTAACAGGAGTGGCAAACCAGACAGTGAAGACAGAGAAACTGATGGCAAAGGGTTGGGCTAATTTAAAACATCTGGTATGGCCAAGACAGGTTTGGCTCAGTGGATAGAGTGGCAGCTTGTGGACTGAAGGGTCCCAGGTTCGATTCCGGTTGGGGGCATGTACCTTGCTTGCAGGCACATCTCCACTGTGGGGCGTGCAGGAGGCGGCTGATTGATGTCTCTCTCTCATCGATGTTTCTGACTTTCTATCTCTCTCCCTTCCTCTCTGTAAAAAAGCAATAAAATATATTAAAAAAATAAATAAAACATGTGGCATGATGTATGGAAAGCAAACAGGAGGCTGATATTTAATAAGCACATCTCATACCCAGTGCCAGTTATTTTATAATATGTAGGGTTTATGAGGGAAACCAAGATGGTGGCATAGGTGAACACCTAAACTGTTGCCTCACACAACAATTTCAAAACTACAACTAAAACACAGAATGGACATCATCCAGAACCACAGGAAAGCTGGCTGAGTGGAAATTCAACAAATAAAAGAAAAAAGGTGGGGCTTAGAGAGACTCAGAAGAGCTGCAAGAAGCTGAGGTATTGAGACATGTGTGGAGAGAACAGGGAGGTGGAGGGAGACAGAATCTCCTGACTGCACTAAACCCAAGATCCAAATGCACTGAACTCCAGTTCCGGGTGAGACTCATACGAGGAGAGTCTGGACTGTCGTGAAAAGGGGGAGTAGTCAGAAACTTAGGGGAGCTCGGAAAAGGCAGAGGTCTGGAGGCATGCAAGGGTGCATACAGAGAGCTGACTGCTGACTGTGCTGCTGGCTTTCTCTAGCGGGGGAAGAAGAAAGGGGGAGTGGACAGAACCTCCCAACTGTGCTAAAATCCACTTCCAACTGCACTAAACCCCGGATTCATAGGAGTCCCTGGAGTGCACAGAAACTCAAGGGAGCCAGAAAACCAGAGGTCTGGAGGCACGCGCGCATGCACACAGAGAAGGCTGCAGTGATTACCGAGGGACACAGACCCAGAGGCCTTATAGGGCAAGGCTCATGGAAAGTCAAGGCTGTCTCTGCTCAGCCCTGAGACTCTGCCCATCCAAGTTAAACAGAGAGGCTTTGTGATTTTGCAAGTCTTATCTCATAAGGCTGACTCCAGCACAGAAACTCTCCCAGTGTAGACACAGCTGTTCCTCACAACCACTTGGCTTGGAGGTCAATTCCCCGCAGTGATACTAACAACAATCAAGACTTAACTACAACAAGGCTGTGTACACAGTCCACAAAGTGGTGCACCAAGAGTGTCCACCTCAGGTAACTGGGGAGGCAGAGCTACTGCACCATATAGGACACCAACCACACAAAGCAACTTACTCTAACAATTCTGAGAAGCAGCGAAAATGCAGAGACAAAGGAACAGATCACAAATGAAACAAATAGAGAAAAACAAATGAGTGGATATAGAGTTCAAAACTACAATTATAAGGTTTTTCAAAAATGTCCTAGAAAAGATGGATAAATTTAGTGAGACCCAAGAGGAGATGAAAAAGGACCAACTAGAGATGAAAAAGTAACAACTGGAAATTAAACATACACTGACTGAAATAAAAAATTATACAGAGACCTAACAGCAGAATAGAGGAATGCAAGAATCAAGTCAAAGATTTGAAGTACAAAGAAGCAGAAAACACTCAACTGGAAAAGAAAAAAGAAAAAAGAATCCAAAAATATGAAGATAGTGTAAGGAGCCTCTGGGACAACTTCAAGTGTACCAACATCAAAATTATGGGGATGCCAGAAGAAGAGAAAGAGCAAGATACTGAAAACCTATTTGAAGAAATAATAACTGAAACTTCCCCCACCTGGTGAAAGAAATAGACTTACAAGTCCAGGAAGCACACAGAACCCCAAACAAAAGAAATCCAAAGAGGACCACACCAAGACACATCATAATTAAAATACCATGAGCAAAAGACAAAGAGAGAGTATTAAAAGCAGCAAGAGACAAACAGTTAATTACCTACAAGGGAGCACCCATATGATTGTCAGCTGATTTTTCAACAGAAACTCTGCAGGCCAGGTGGGAGTGGCAAAAAAATATTCAAAGCGATGGATAGCAAGAACTTACAACCAAGATTACTCTACCCAGCAAAGCTATTATTCAGAATTAAAGGGCAGATAAAGAGATTTACAGATAAGAAAAATCTAAAGGAGTTCATCAACACCAAACCAGTATTATGTGAAATGCTGAAAGGTACTCTTTAAGAAGAGGAAAAAAGAAGAAAAAGGTAAAGATAAAAATTAGAAACAACAAATACATATCAATCAATAAGAGATTCTAAAAATCAAGTGAATAAAAAATCTGATGAACAGAATAAGCTGGTGAATATAATAGAATCAGGGGCATAGAAAGGGAGTATACTGACAATTATCAGGAGGTAAGGGGTGAGGTGGGTGCAGGGAGAGAATGGACAAAAATCATATACCTATGGATGAGGACAATGTAGGGGGAGGTAAGAGTAGAGGGAGGGGTGGGAATCGGGTGAAGGGGAGCTATGGGGAGAAAAAAAGAGGAACAAATATAATAATCTGAACAATAAAGATTTATAATATGTAGGGTTATAATATTAGTTTTCATAATGACTAGGTACTGGCAGTTCAGAAATGTTCAAGAAACTTGTTCAAAATTACAACCAGTATGTGGCATACCCTGGTTCAGTTCCAGAACCATATTTCTATAACATCATGCTGCATAAGGAGAGGTCCACAAGGAGGAAATATCACCAATGGCGCCACTAGATAATTAAGACAAGACAAAAAGGTGCAAATTAAACTATTCCCGTAATCTCTGCCACAGGAAGGCTGGGCTGTGAACCTGGAGGGGAAGTGTGGGTGGTGGGACATGCCTACTCTGTGGCTGCCAAAGGAAAGACCCCTGTGAAGGAAAGACTATTAACAATCTCAGCTCCATTAAATTTAAAGCAGCTGCTAACAGTAGGAACCTTTACATTGTCAATTATATGAATTTTCCTATTACTATGTTAGACCAAAGAGCAATTAAAGTACATTCATCATAAATTGCTTCCACCTCTCTGGTTCTGTCCATTAATGCCATTGTGGAAGGCTCTAGAAATCCTTGAAGACAAATCTGACGTGCAGACTTTGTTTCAAGGATTTGTGGTCCGAAAGACTAGATGAGTAGTAGGGGGTCAATTACATAATTATAGTGACAGGCAGAGACCAGCTAAACTGACATAGTGCACCAAATATTTTTATATCAGTTCACTTTGCAAAGTGTTTTGACACCTACTATTTCACTTTGAGTTTGTATCCATCCCATGAACTGGTCTGGGAGGCATTTAATTATTTGGCCTCAACACAGTTGGGGAAACAGAGACCAGAGGGTCTCTATTCTCAGAGACCGAACTAGAGTCTGAGATTCCCTTGCAGGAAATGAAGAAGAGGAGCAGCAAATGATCTACTTGTCTTATCTCATTGTGCTTTCTTATAAAAAAGAATAAAATAGGGGAAATGGTCCTATGGGAAGAGCAAGTGAGAAAGAGGAGGAAGAGGGAAGAGAGACTGGAAGAGCGATAAGCATTGAGATTGTTGAGCTTACTGTTGGTATCTAGTTGAGTTACCATTAAGTCATCCTCCCTCATAATATGGTGCATGCTATGCTACATTCTCACAAAGAGAAACAACTTCCAGAAAACGAGGGTGCTGAGGAGGGAAAGAGAATTACTTCTTTCTAGTAAGCACACCTACTCTCAAAGGCAGATGTCCTATGGTCTCAACATCAATGTTTAATTGAATAAATTTGGTATATAACATGCGTAAGTTTAAAATGTATACATGTTGTTTCGATTTCTATGTTGTGATATGATTGCCAATGCAGCATTGTTTGTCACATTACATAATTATAGAAAAAGACTGTTGTCTATATTCACTACACTGTGCATTAGATCTTTATGGTTTATTTACTATTTGTTACAACTTTATACCCTTAATTACCATCATTCATATCCCCTTCTTCCCCATTCCCTGGTAAACACCATGTTACTCTTTTTTTTGTTTAGTTTTTTAGATTTCACCTATAAGGAATATCATGCAGTACTTGTCTTTCTCTGTCAGATTATCTTGCTTAGCAGGATATCTCAACAATTTTGAAATCACAGAAGACCTCTGCATAAGAGGATCCATGCAATGAAGTCCCAGGCAATAAAGCACTCACTGGACACCTATGTTCCAAGTTCTTTTCTGTACAATTAGTAGACACTGAAATGAACCAGAAAAATCTTCCTGTCCTTGAAAAATCTGCTATTTCTGGAAGTGACTAAAATACTGGCAACTGATTCAATATGTTATTTTAAATGACAGAGGTACACTTAGGAGCATAGAGGAGGAAGAGCACCTAGATAAGGCTGGAGGAGTTGTCTCAGAGGCATCTCATATGATAGGTCAGAGCTGAACAAATTTAAAAAAAATAAGAAGGACTTTCCAACAGATGAAATAGCGCAAGATACAGATTCTGTTGTACCACTTGGCCAAGTTCATATGGAAGGACACAAAGGCATAAGCCACTTTTTATAAACAAACTAGAAGCCCAGTGCATGAATTTGTGCACCAATGAGGTCCCTCAGTCTGGCCTACAGGATGGGGCTGAAACCAGCTCTCTGACATTCCCTGAGGGATCCTGGTTTGTGAGAGGGCGCATGCCAGGCCAAGGGACCTTACTGGTGCACAATTGGGGCCGGGAGGTAACATGGGAGGTTAGCCAGCCAGGGAGGGACCTCAGGATGGCTCCAAGGCGTGCCCAGCCTATCTCACTCAGTCCCAACTGGCCAGACTCCAGCAGCAAGCTAGCCTACCAGTCAGAGCATCTGTTCCCTAATGGTCAGTGCACATCATAGCAACTGATTGACCAGTTGACTGTCTGCCCCGTGAAGGTTAGTGCATGTGGTTGACTGGTTGAATTGCTGCCTGGATGAACAGACACTTATGCATATTAGGCTTTTATTATATAGGATGCTTCTGATCAGACTCCATATACCTCAAGCAATAGAATGAGGTGGTGGTAGAGGAGCCCAGGAGAGGGGACAGTTAAACACATGGAGAATTTCTCAGGCCTGGTGTCATTCCCTCTGACTTCTTAGATTTCACCCAGACTTTGCAGCTGCCTTAGTCTCTCTGCAGTCACCTAACATTCATAGAGACACTCTGACCTCCTGACTACCTGGAACAAGGTGTGAAGAAATCCAGTGTTCTCTTAATTCAAGTTGGATAACCATCCCCAAGGAATTAAGGTTTAAAAACAAATCCCAAGTCTAAAAAAAACTTTATCAATGTTAAGATTATAAAACCAATTTATTAGGTTATCTATTACTGCATTACAAACTACTCCAGAGCTTTAATGGTTATCACAAGTGATTTTAAAAAACAACTTCATTTGCTCACAATTTTGTGGGTCAGAAATTCAGAATGAACTTGTCTGGGTGGTTGGTCTCTGGATCATGTAGCATTAGTTGGGATGGCTATTTATTGGGAGCTCCAGGAATTCATGGCATTCTCTCTTCTCTCTTTCCCTTTTGCCCTAATGGTGTCTTGTTCTCTAGGATTTATTCAAGTGGCTTAGGGTTCTTACAACATGGTAGGTTCAAGGAAGTCTTCCAGCTTTGAAGCTGACTTACAAGAGGGCAAGAAAGAAGCTCCCAGTCCTCTTCTAAGCATCTGAGATTGAATGACATCATTTTGCCATATGCTCTTTTTTAAAAAATATATATATGTTTTATTAATTTTTTACAGAGAAGAAGGGAAAGAGAGAGAAAGTCAGAAACATCGATGAAAGAGAGACATTGATCAGCTGCCTCCTGCACACCTCCCACTGGGGATATGCCCTCAACCAAGGTACATGCCCTCGACCGGAATCAAACCTGGGACCCCTCAGTCCGCAGATCGACGCTCTATCCACTGAGCCAAACCAGTTTCAGCATTGCCATATGCTCTTGTTCAAAGCAGTCACAAGCCATCCCAGCTTCAAGGGGAGGATGAATAGATTCCCCTCTTAATGGAAGACAGGTCAGAGAATTGATGTCTATCTTTAATCTGCCACAGTAATTCAATAGAAGTTTGGCCAAAATTTATTGTCAGTAAATTTGTGTAGCATTTGGAGCAGTCACTCCTAGTTTCCTATTTCTTGTCATGATGAAGCAAGGAAAACAAAACTTACATCCTAAATTTCTCCTCAAGAGTAGGTGTCAAGCTTGTAACACTCTGAGTGGTGGGCTCCATATAAGGAATGAGAATGCTAACTGCCAAGGAATTCAGCCCACACCTATACTTGTTTGTCCCATTTGGGTCTGATATAGCAGATGGAATACAGAGAGTGGGCCACTGTGAAGCCCACACAACTCTTCTCACCCACACAACTGTAAATAATTGTCAGAACTTTCCCATGATGCTAGCTAGCTTTCTCAGTGAGACAAAATATTTAATATTCAATCTGAATCTGGCAAATTAAGAGTAACTGGCAGAAAAATCCAAGACCTAATTTTCAGTATGCCTTAGTAAGGAAATCACCATCGGAACCATTTGAAACACTGTATATAATATGATTAGGTTGAGGCAGTATTTAAATCTTTAAAAAAAATGTGTATGTTGCCATCGTAACTGATGGAGAAGAGACTAGAGCTGAGGCCACTGACCATTTGACTCCTACTCTCTGTAGTCAGCTTCCTAATATAATTTAAAAGAAAGAAATGTTCAAGAGGAGGACAGGAATTTTTTTTAAAAAAATACCGTATTTTTCACTGAGAAAGGATAGAAGCTGCCACTGCCTTATAATCCGTTTTAGTTCCCAAAACTGGCTTTGACAGGCAAGCAGACAGGGTGACTCCTGGGAGCTGCTAAGGAATACAGAACTGGGAGAGGATAGGGAAGATTAAAGAGGAAACAGCTACAGTATCAAGAGCTGCCTCCTGGATCTGGCTAGTGCTCAGGGGCACTTAAGAGTGGCCGTAGGCAAATTTTCAAAGTAAGAAGCTTACAGTATCTTCTAGAATTCAAATTATGGCTTTTCAGCCTTTTGGCTAAAATGAAGTGCAGATTTCAATTTTTCTCTCCCTTTACTGTCTCTGGAGTTCCACAGCTTATCTGCCACCACCCACCCAACCATTGTCATCACAGCTTCTTAGAAATCTTGATGCCACAGCCTCACTCCTCTCTCCTGCACCAAGATGTCACTGTCACTTTTGCTACATGAATACAAAGTAGCTCCTCTGAATGACTCCAATATCTGCCATTGACATTCAGGTTTAGGGTTTACCGGTGTGGCTTCCGTGTTAGGAAATACTTGTATTTTCAGCTTCTCTCCTTCTCTCTTCATTGGCATTCCCCAAACTAAATATTTTGTCATAAATCAGTCAACCCCAAGAGATACTTTATTTTAATCAAAATGTATTTCAATCAAAGGATTTAAAGAGAGGTGAAAAAAAGAGGAACAAATAATTCCATCACATTAATCAGTAAACAGTTTCTGAGAACAAGTAAAATTTTAGTATGCCTTTAGAAGGCTATGGAAATTAATAGTAATAATACAAACACTATGAATCACTTTTCTATTAAGAATGATATTTTTGAAAATAAAATAATACTTTATGCCATTAAACTTAGAAAACTTCAAATAAAAGATGAATAAGAATGAATGTCAGGCTAGGACCATGTCCTCTGACCCAAATCCCATGACCTTTCTATTCTCTTTGCAGGTTTTCCTATTTACCTTAGCACTCAATTATCTCTATGGTAACAGAATAAACTTTTCCAGTTATCTTTATGGTTAATCAAGAACTTTCTTGAATATGCTTTCATGTGCTTAGAGGTATTGGGAATCAGCTAAATGATTCTACATTGTTTCAACCAGGTTAAAATGCAACAAAGAGAACCCAATGGAAGTTTATTTCTCACACATGTCCAAGTCCAAAAAGGGGTCAACAAACAGGACTTCTTTATAATCTTTTGGGGATTCAGACTGAGAGGGTGTGATATTGCACATATCATCACAGGCTCTAAGATAATCAAAAGGAAAATGCTGAACTGCACATTGGCTCTTAAAGCTACCACCGGTAAGTAATATTAAGTCGCCTTCACTCACATTTAATTGGCCAAAGTGAGTTGTATAGATCTGCTTAAATTAATAGGAGATGAGGAAGTACTAACCTACCAGGTGTCTGGGAAGAGAAGAGATGAAATATTTGTAAAGAATCAAAATTACTTCCACATACACAAAACAAACAAACAAAAAAGCATGAATGAAGTTTATACTAAATAGTGGATAATTTAATAACTCAGTTATAATTCATTTAAAATCGATTTGTGCTTTCTGGGTAGATACCAATAGAAATAAGAAAAAGCCAAGGAGCAAGTGTGGTTCACAATAACATAGAACTCAGAAATGAAAAGACACTTTTCAAATTATCCCCAAATTAGTTATAAGGATAACTAGTGGTTAACTATATATGAGTATTTTATAATTCATAGATTCCTAGTTTCTAGATTAAAACAGTACCATAATTAAAACCAATAATCAAGAATATCTAAGACTTTTGAATATCTCAAAAGGTATTATAACTAATCAACTACCTAAGCAAAGCAAATGTAATAAATTATTGTGAAAATCTGGTTGCAACTTAACTGTATAGCAATTTACTTATTATAGAATATTGAGAATTTATATTATTTAATTTTCTATAATTTACATGGAAATTTCTCACATGTCATTGCCTAAAATCCACATAATAGTCCAGCAAAGCATCTCATCCTTATTTTTATTTCACAGATAGGAAACTGAGGCTCTGTGATTTTGTATGGTTTGCCCAAAGTCACAAGGGAAAAGTGTACCAGAGCACATTTTTAGCCCTTTCCTGTCCCATTAACCCAAGAATGGGTTGAAATGTCACAATTAGATCACACACTTTAAATTATCTCCAATTTCTTAAGATGTGTCCCATATAAAAACAGGTGTTCTTAGAACTAAAGAAAAAAAGGAAATCGGTTTGGGGCTCTGCATGAAGAAAAAGAAAACATACTTCCTTAAAAGATTTTATAGAACTTTTAATATATTATTAAGCATTTTGAGTTTCAATGAGTGAGTGTGGTAGGCAGTATAACGACACCCACAATGCCAAGGTTATAATCCCAAAACCTGTGAATATATTATCTTACAAGGCAACAGGAACTTCGTAAATATGATTAAATTGAGCATCTTGAGAGATTATTCTACGTTATTCTAGTGGGACTATGTAATCACAGGTGTCCTTAACAAAGAGAGACAGGAATTTCAGAGAAGATGCCATGTTATGATGGTGGGCGCAGAGGTCATTGGTCAGAGTGGTTCAAGGCCACAATCTGCGGAATTCTGTGCACAGGATCTAGAAGCTGGAAAGGACAAGGAGATGAATCCTACTGCAGAACCTCTAGAAGGAACACAGTCCTGCCAACACCTTGATTGGAGTCCATTAACGGCTATCTTGAACTCCTAACCCCTCCAAAATTATAAGAAAATAAATCGTGTGCTGTGTTAAGGCACTAAATTTGTGACAGTTTGTTATGGGATCATATAAAATAAATATACACAGGTAATAAGTCTTCGTTCTTAAACTAATTTATAATTGAACCTTTTATTGCCTGAAATACTTACCTCAAAGAATACAATTTGGGGAACACTGATATACTCCAGTCCTCAAAAAATTACCGAGATACAGATTACTAATGTTGAGAATGGAATGTTTGATCAGGGTGAAAAAAAAAATGAATAATAAACAGAGGTGAGAACAGTATTTGACAATTGCTGCTTGGTGAGAATGACTCACTTCGTTGCCCCTTGATTTTAGTTGCAAAGGTTTCATCTCCCAAATATTATATGTTCCTGCCTCTCTCTCTGTGCCTGGAGTGGGAAGGCAGCCCTTCCTCCCTTGTTCCTCTATCTTCAACACAGACACTTTTCTTATATGCTGCGGGCAAGAACAATTTGACCAGGTGACAGCCTAGCTCTTCTTTTTAATGCCCTTTGCCTCAGGCATGAGACTGTATCTTTCCAGATAGTAATAAGTTTATGAGGAACATTCACTCATTCCCCCCCAAGTAAAGTCAAAACATACTTTTCAATTGTATCTCAGAAATGCTTATGAGTATCAGAAGCTTGGCAGGCTGCTTCTGAAGCAGGCCTCCCATGCAGCATTTTTCGCCCATGTCTTATTTGGAGTGGCTGCTCAGGAGAGGAGAGGAGAGAAGAGGGAGCCCAAGTCTCTCTGACCTCCAACCCTGCCTCTGTCTGTCAGATATTAGAGAAAAGGCAGGTGAAAATCCTTCTGGCGATGCAAGAGGCTTAATGCTGGTTGGTTTAAAACCAGCAAACCACAAAAACTGCAAACCTCAGAGAGCAGCATTTCAGGATCATAAAGAGGTATAAATCATGACTAAAACAGGAGAAAGTGGGCCCCCAGCCTTCACAGGTTTCTACAAATCATTTTTACCTCTCACCCAAAAGAAACATTCATGATGCATTAGTTTTGGAGAAAGGCGGAAAGATTCCTGGAGAGCACAACTATGGTTATGTCACTGTCACTGACAGCGTGATTGAACTATTCTGCCAGGACAGTAGC
Organism: Lasiurus borealis; assembly: GCA_004026805.1. Classification (NCBI taxonomy): domain Eukaryota; kingdom Metazoa; phylum Chordata; class Mammalia; order Chiroptera; family Vespertilionidae; genus Lasiurus; species Lasiurus borealis. The sequence goes on along the minus strand of PVJN01017444.1, from coordinate 16,350 downwards.
TTCAGTCCCCTGAAGGCAACTGCAATATACCAGTAAACAGAAAGCAAAAGCCTGCTCAATAATCTAGAATGATTGTTAATGTGAGTTCCAAAGATATAAAATATGCTTTATTCCAACATGTTAGAAGGCTGTTGTTTATTCCATTTTCATTGCCCGCCTTCCTTCAGTCTGATCAACATTTGTTCATTGGGATTATGGCCAATATCATATGGGCTGGAAAACAAGCCACTATGAAACAAGCTTCTGGCAGACAGTTACATTTTTCTTTATCTAGTTGGAGAGCCCAAGTGATGTACAGATGTTTTCCAAATTAACTCTACTTCTTTATACTCTGGCCATAAGCTATTATTTAATGTTTTCAGTCAGCTAAAGTGATTTGACAGAAATAATCACCTCGCTCTGAAGACAATGAGTGGATCTTTAAGAAACACCTAGTACAACACCTCTCATCATCATGCCTTTTTTCAATGATCCGCTAATCCAGTACTTGAGAATTTACCATGTGTTAATGAAATGTGTGGTGTGGAGAGCAAATCTCCCCCGTGCAGGTTCTTGCCTCATGATGTTTGAAGACTAAAAGGGCTTGTTGGTTAAAAAGTGGAAATTTATTGAAAGCAAATGCAGAGTCCCATGTAGGGAGGGAGGGGTTCCAAGGGGATAACTCACTAAGCTCTTTTTTTCAAGGTTTATAATGCTGTAGTTCTTTGACTCTTCTTGTTCCCTTCTAATTAGACCTCTTTCCCATTTTCTAACCCTATGCTTTTCTAATTGGTCAGTCTTTTGCAGAATATCAGCTTCAAAGTCCAAAAACCACGTGGTGCCTCCCTCCCTCTATCTCTCCCCCTTATTTTGCAACTTTCTTATATCTCTTGTGAACATGTTTGCCACTTTCCAGCATCTGTTGACATTTTTCTATCCTCTATGAAAGTATGTTTCCTTTCTCCCATACTCTGACTTTTCTTTAGCCTCTATGAATGTATGTCTTCCTCTCCCCTTATCCTGTGACACTTTTCCGTTCTCTGTGAATACATGTCTTCTGGCAGCTCCAAGCCCTCACCTATTCATTCCTCCCCCATGGACCCTCTTTATTCTTAAAGACTCCCTAAATCTGCCTATTTTATCCCTAAAATTCCTTTCACTGGGATACAGAGATGACTAATTCCTTATCCTCAAGGAGCTCACGATATTTTGCATGAGTAAACATGCATGTAAATATGTGGAATAGAATTAGGATCACAAAGAGATGAGTGAGCCATTCTATCTAGGTGTCAGCAAAGTTGACACACTATAAGAGTTACTTGAACTGAGTTGTTATTTAAAATATATTTTTATTGATTTCAGAGAGGAAGAGTGAGGGGGAGAGAGAGAGAAATATGAATGATGATAATCATTGAGCAGCTGCCTCTTTCACACCTCCCACTGGAAATGGAGGCCAAAACCCAGATATGTGCTCTAACTGGGAATTAAATCATGACCTCCTGGCTCATAGGTTGATGCTCAACCACTGAACCATGTTGGTCAAACTATATTAAGTCTTGATAAAATAAGTCAGAATTCAGAGGTAGTGACTTTCCAGAGAGGCATGAAACAACAGCTTCATCCACTTGGAGAAGTGATAGTAAATGGTTGAATTATGAAGTGAGGCAGGGAATGTTAGAAGACAGGCTGAAGAGACAGGCAGAAACTAAATTTGGGAGGGCCTTGTATGATAATAAAGGAGTTTCAGCATCATGTCACTTCAAGGAGAATTTATAAGTTTACTCAGTGCCATCTGAGATAATAGCCTAAGCTGAAATTGAAATAACATGTTTTCTTTGTTTGCCCAGCATTTTCACTTCTTGTATCAATCAGGTCCAGGTATTTCAAACAAAAGGAATTATTTATCAAAAAGGATTTTTGATACATGGCATCTATCTATATATATAAAACCTTAATATGCAAAGTGACCAAATGGCAGAAAAACCAAATAAGCAAACACTCAAACAACCAGTTGCTATGATGTGCACTGACCACCAGGGGGTGCACACAGAAAAAGGTGGGCATCGGCAGCAGGTGGCAGAGCATGGGACATGGTGGGCGTGGGCCATGGCAAGATGGTGGATCATGTGAGTGAGGATGCCAGACCAAGGTGGGGCATTGGTCACTGTTATTGGGAAGAGCCTCTGGTGGTTACTGAAAATTCTTTGTTCCCACATTCTGCGGTCCCACTCTGTGTTTGTACCTGTTGCCAGTGCCCAGTGCTGGCCCTTAGCATTCAACGCAGCCAGTGGGTGTGAGCTGCCACTCACACTCACTGACAATGCTGGCCTGCTTGTACCCACTGCTGGTGCCAGCCTAATCGTTCTGTGCCATCAGCAGGGCTGATGCCAGGAGGGAGCAGGGCTGCCTGCAGACGGGGGCAATGGCAGGAGGGGCCAGGCAGGGGCGCAGAGGATGGACTGGGACCCGCCCCTGTGCCCACCACAGCCTCACAGCCCTCCCACAGTTCTTTTCAAGGTGCATGAATTCGTGCATTGGACCCCTAGCTGTTAATGTACCACTAGTTGTTTATGTAAGTGATGGCAAAGTTAAAAAGTCAAATTGAGACAGTGAGGCAACCTAGAAATGAGCAACAGCAGAAAATTACTGTGTGATGGTACAGGAACCCAGAAGCCAAGGATGCGTGGCTGAAACTAAAACCATGATAGAAGCTTCCTCTCACACAACAGATCTAGAAGATAGAGTGATGAGCTCATTGTCAGGAGTTGGAACTACAGAGGATATGGAGGGGGAGTGAAAGGGGTAAGGGCCTGGACTAGGACTGGGGTAGAACCAGCAACCCAGGTCTTGAGCATTGAGTATTCACAGATTTTGTTATCTGCCTGGGGGAAGCGGGGAATCCTAAAACCAATTCCCCAGGGATATCAAGGATCAAAGGCATATCTTTGTGGCAGTGTTCCCTAGTCTTTCTTTAAGGGAACCTGGCTCTTCCTTAGGCTCTGGATTTGTGAAAAGGCTCATGTCTCAGAAGAAGAAGAGAGGTTGTAACTTCCCATTGCACTTAGTTTTATAATTTTTTAAAAATTTTTGATCAGTTATTAAAGCACAAATCTTAGGCGCAATTATACTCTGAGCTTTGAGTTGATACCAAAACCCTCTTGAGAATTAATCCTAAATGTTCTCAACTTTGAGAATTCTATTTGTCACTGATGATTTCCTTCATAGCCTTCCTCTTAGGTAACCCCTTCTAACAAGATAAGTTGTCCTTAAATATTATTATCTTAGACTTACCTTACATAAGGAAAAGCGAAGAAAGCTCTAACATTACCTTGGTGAAGTCTTGACTTTCTTTTCCCAGAGAGAGGGGGAATTTCCTGGCTTACTTTATCCTTACAGTTTTATTTTATTTTTATTATTGATTTTATTTTATTATTTCCTGTTTTATTGAGGTATAAGTGACATATTAGTTTTAGATGTATAACAAGGATATGACATATGCACATATTGCAAAATAATTGCTTAAATAGATTTAGTTAGCACCTATCACCTCACATTGTTATAATTTCTTTTTTCCCTTGGGATAAGCAAGTCTTCTGATTACTATACCTAGTGTTTTCTGGTTATGTAGATCAAGTAATTCTTTTTTGGGGGTTGTCATTTAATTTAATTCCTAGAGAAACTATGATCAATTACTTACCATATCTCCAGGGGGAAAAACATCTTGTTGCCACTCAGCATTTCCTGGTCATTAAAGTAGTGAGTTCATCTTGTTTCTACCCAGAAAGTGCTATTACTACCTGATTCCTGACATTCCAAATTTCACTTTCCTACTGAAATCAGTTTATCTCTGACTGTCATTTAGAGCCTGCAGATGAAAATCACCATAGACATTTAAGGAAGTTGGGACTTCTCTAATTAATGGAGTTAACAATGGTTTAATAAAAGAAGCATCCTCTGGGTTCTTTTATAGAAAAATAGTCAAGAGGAGCGTGAGTAGACTAAATATTTAATAAAAACCATCCCAATCTTTACATCTCTTGTTGCTTTTGAATTCTTCAGGTTTACTCTAGGGAAGTGCTAGTATTTTATCCTCCTCTTTTATAGGCCAATTAAAATTCCATGTTTCAGTAAAAACAATCAAGCAACATTTTAGAACAATTTTCCACCATTTGGGCTAGCAAATTTGATCTGGCTCCTCGGGTAAATATACCCATATTGATAAGTACTGACCAATCCTACATTATATTCTGCCCTTCTTAGTCTTACTAATGTAAATTCCATCTCACACATTTTTCAAGGTCCTGCTAATAAAATTAGCAAGGATTTATAATTATCCTTTTCTTTTTTAAAAAAAATATTTTATTGATATTAGAGAGGAAGGGAGAGGGAGAGATAGAAATATCAATGATGAAAGAGAATCCTTGATCAGCGAGCTGCCTCCTGGAACACATCCCACACTAGGGATCAAGCCTAGATCCCAGGCATATGCCCTGACCAGGAATCGAACCATGAACTCCTGGTTCTGAGTTTGATACTCAACCACTGAGCCACTCTGGCTGGGCTATCCTTTTCTTTTTTTAAGCAGTCCAGCACAATTAGAAACAGCCATCCCATTTTTGTAGTCAAATGCAACAGCTGCTTCTTTTCCAAGAGCCTAGTTTTCAACTGGCACATCATCCCAAACAAATCAGGTTATAATTTAAGAAACTATGATGCTACTTGATGAGACAGTAATTATACTATCCCATCTTCCACCTGGAAGAAGTTTTGCACTGTGTTCAAGCTGAAAGAAGCAAGCAATATAAGCTCCGAATTTGTTCTTCAACACCCATTTCCTGGGTCTGATCCTGATTTTTTTTTTTTTTTTAAGTATCGATCAAGGAAACTTAACACAAGCAATTGGTTGCACATTTTTGGTGGAGCTCACAAACTTCATAGAAGATCATGAAACAACCCACAGATTTGCAACAGCAGGAAAGTCGGTATCATACCATAGCATTGGAGAATGCAGAAGTTATTTCACTGAAGCCCCAAAGCTGGAAGTATGAGGGCAAGAATAACAAGAGGAGCTGCCTGTGGAAGTTGAGATCACTGAATAAGGAGTTATTTGCCAGACACTAGAGTTAAGGACCAGATGCAGCTGCTGCCAGAGATACTGCCTAAGTCAACATGAGTGGAGAAATAACCTTAAACACCTTAAACATCTTTAATTTTTTCGTTTCACTGGCTGACCCTACCTACCACTTAGTACTTCCTTGCAATACAGAATATAATTGTAAATATATAGTAAATCTGAACACAAATAAGCAAATGACTGGCAAGATGCTGTTATGCCCAGAGTTCGGGGTCCCCAATAATCAACCACTAAGGAGCCTTTTCCGATGCAAAAGCAAAGTCTTTATTCAAACCTGGGTTTGGCTCCCAGCCTCTTTCTGGTGCAGCAGTGGTTATATGGGGTAGGATATTGGGCGGGCTTAGGGAAGTGACGAGGGTTACAGAGATTGGTCGCTGTGTTCCTGGAGCTTCATTGGTCCATTCGGGTGGTGGTCGGGGAAGTTAGGACATGGCTGGCACACCTGTGGCCACTCCCAGAAAAGGGAGGGGGGTTAGGCAGGGGGGCCCAGACCTATAGGACAAGATGGAGGAGAGTTCATTTCTGCTTTGTCCTTTCAATGCCACAAAGAGAAAAGTAATGGGAAGAATTTGCCATTATTCAATGTGGAGTTTTGACCAGGCCAGTTCAGAATCATCTAGAATTCCTTGTATCTATTTGCTGTAGAGTTTCTTTCTGTGTCATGCACATATTACTAGTTCAATCTAGAGTAGAAAGTTTTATTTCATACAAAAAGCTTCATAATCTATAGGAGTTTAGACAAGAAAATTTGGGTTTGGGTCATTGTAAAACTGAACTACTTATAGTAAGTGTTGAAAACAGCCTTTTCCTGTAATTTTTCTAGTGCCACCACTATTAAAATAATTGATACCAATCCTATTTAATTTTGTATTAATGTATAAATAGAACATAAAGCACATTTTAAAATATAATATTGTACAACAAATTTGTCCCAAAGTTAGAGTTATGGAACATGGTTTTAGTTTCAGTGAATCTCCTGAGACTCTGTCTACTAACCTCTAAAACAGATTAGGATAATTTGCAAGTTCTTTCCATGTTCAATAAATATTTTTCCCAGATACCTTTGCTAGCTGCCAGAAACCAATAATTGTCTCACTAATAGAAAGTATGGACAAGGAACCCAGAAGGCTGGTCAACCTTGAAGCTCTGAAAGGTCAGAGCCAGCCACCCGCTATCTAATTGAGACAATGGTAGCTGAAGCAACTTCCCCATCAAATAATCATGTAAATCCTTACTGATAAGATAATCTGCTTGGTACTGGAATTGCCTGATTCAGGGCAAAGGGTGTATCCCAACCCTGAATAAAAGGGATGGCAAGGCCAAAGGAAGGTGGTAGTCTTCTCACTAGAGGAAGGCTCCCACCTGGCCCCCCAATATCGCCAAATTAATACTTTTCTAGTCTCTCTTTTCATTTGCATGCGACCTTCTCCAGATCCCTAACCCTGAACTGGGAACCCTGAATCACAGGGGGCATGAAAGGGGCTCCCACAGCTAGCTGACTTTATCTGAACACAAAGAATACTTAGCATTATTGTCCCTGTGCATCTCCTGAAGTCAAATACTATAGTTATTAATCAAACAATTAGACAAATGTATATTAAATTGTAGCTGTTCTAAGTGCTTTGAAGGAGAAATACATAAGGGGAATTTTGTCTAGTTAGGGGAATCAAAAAAAGAGTCCACAAAGAGATCATCCTTGATATGTAAGAGTTCAACAGGGAAAGAAATGAGGAAAGAATACCTAAGTATGTGCAAATGCCCTGTGAATGAAGAAGTATGACAAGTACATAAAGCCGAAATTCAATGCAAGAAGTTGAATGAAGCACAATGTGCCTGGAGCCTTTTAAAGAGATGGGAGTATTATGCACACTGACAGTGAAAACATAGTTAGGAACTAGAATACAGGTAATCACAGGACAGGATGTGTGAAGTAACATGGTTTCTATCCACAGAGCAGTAAAAAGCCATCAAAAGCTTTAACCTGAAAGGTGACATGTTCAGATCTGCACTATGAAAAGATCACTCTAGCTATGTTATAGAAAATGAGTTGGAAGGGAACTAGTTACTGTGGTATCTTAGACTCATTTGAGGTTGAGAGATATCATGAGTAGTAGATATATTTGAGAGGTTTATATAAAAGTAAAATAATAATAGACAATGCTGAGTGGGATTGGTATTGTGTATTGCACAAATTTATCAAAAATGATTCCTATCTTCTGGCTCCCATATTTGAGTGGAGGTTGGAGCATTTATTAACAGCATGACCAATGGCATTTGCTTGAAAAAAAAGACCAAAGATACAGAGTACTTGTGAGTATATTCTTGGACATATTTAGTTTGGTGACTTTGAGCTACTTAAGAGAAAGTGCCAAGTAGGCAAATGGATAATTAGGTGTGAAACAAAGAGATAGACTGAGCTAAAAAAGGATATTTGGGATTCATTCAGCTTAGAAATGGTAATTGAAGGTATAACCAAGAGTTAGATTGCCTAGACAAAGAATGTGGAGCCTAAAACAGAAATAGGAAAAGAATAAACAGATAGGAAGAATGTCAAGAAACTGATGTCATGGAATTCAAAGAAAAAGTGTTTTGAGAAAGAGGATGTGTTCAACACTCTGCGAGGTCAGAAAGAGGAGAAGTAAATGTGTCCCTTAATTTAGTGAAATGGACATTTCTGATGACATAAATGAGAGCAATTTCAGTGGAGTCAGGGGATCAAAGGACAAACTGAAGTGAACTCAGAAGCAACTGGAAGAAATTCGGCTTTAGATGGAAGGAAACGGAAATGCAATATCTAAAGGATAAAGGAGACTTTTGTTGTGCTTTAAAAAATAAGATAACTGTGCTTAAAACTTAATGGAAAGTATCCAATTAAAGGTTTATGATACCAGAGGGAGAAGAAATAAGTAATCATGTAAAGTTCCGAGGAAAATCATAGAAAGTACAACTGAAAGTTTTAGGTAATAGGAATATTTCCATTGTAATGAGAAAGAAGAAAGAGGATATATGAATTTATGATTATTTGCTATTAGGGAGAAGCTTTGTTGCTATTGGGGAGATAATCAAGTTATCTTGTGAAGACTTTTAATTTCTCTGCAAAGTCAAGGTGCTCTCCCTGGAAAGAGAGAGAATGAGAAGAGTGATAAAATGAAAAGAAGTAGAAAGCAGAAGATATTTGCAACTCAGGTTTTCAATTATTGTATCATTTTATATCTTATTTGGAGTACCCTGGTTTCATATTAAAAGGTGTTTCCTTGAATTAGTATCAGAATCCTTTGGAATTATCATTTTATGTCTCTTTAAGGTCTTTCTCTCTCCCTCTTCCCCTCCTCCCCCCCCCCCCTCTCTCTCTCTCTCTCACACACACACACACACACACACATCATACCATTAGACTCTTTGGAAAACTTAAGGCAATGTGAATATCACTGTAAAAACTCAATCTGCTGCTATAAATTTTACAGTTAAAATCAGTGGAAATACCCACTAGCAAAGGAACCTAAAAACCACTGTCTGACATTTGCTGGATTTGTGCAAAGACTCCTCACTGGAGTGTTGTTGCCTCTGTTTATCACAGCTGAACTAGCAGAGGCACTGTCTTAATCCAAAGCCTTTACAAACCTTTTATTAAAACTACAAAGAAAGAAGGCAGTCACAGATTCTTCGTGTTATACTCTTGCATATCTGGTGTGAGTGTCCAAGAAACCTAAGTGAGAGTTGTTTAAACTTCAATGCGTTACAGAGTAATAGAGATTGTATGAGAAAAAAATGCATGACAGGTAAAATAAAGTACTTGAAAAACACGGGACCTCAATCTCAGCTTCACAGTGATTTGAACCTTCCAATTAGTAAAGTTACCAAGATTCTCATTGTCTCAGGCACTAATATACACTCCAAAGAAGTGGCTTCCTTTGTAGATAATATTAATGGCCATAGAATATTCACCATGACAGTAAGTGCTCTTGGCAGATTTCACTCTTATAATTCAAATTAAAGAGAAATTCTCCAAATATAATAGAAAAAAAGAGTGATCCCTCCTCCTATTTTATCAGCTGTTATAAAATTTATGAAGCCCTGTCTGGCATGGGTCTTCCATCTACTGATGAATCTGATTAAAATTAGACTTGAGAATTAGTGGTAATGGAACGGTCCAAGGATAAGGATATTGCCACTGAAAACTGGTTTCTAAAAAGATCATCGATTAGAAAGAAAGTGTAGAAAGGTGAGAAATATGCTGTCAATACTGCATCCTCAAATATAAAAAACATCACAATTACAGGCTAGTGAGGTTAGGAAGACTTTTATTAAGGAATGCAACTAAAAGCTAGTAAGTTTAGGATTTAACCTTTATGCAGAAAGGGTATTTGTGTATTAGCTGTCTGTTGCTGCTGTAACTTAATGGCTTAAGTTACAAATTTATTACCTTACTAGTGACCCGGTGCACAAAATTCATGCACATTAAAAGGGAATTAACTAGGGGAAATAATTTAATATTGTCATTTGCCCTTTCTCTATAATAGAAGTGTCAGAGATGAAAGAAAATTAATAAAATGTATATTAAAATCTTCCCCCTATCAGAGTCCAGGGCATTCCATGGGAATCAGAATCAAGTTCCTGCCCAGCCACATGCACCCAAAATCACTCAACACTCAGACCCCACCAGCCCCACACCCTTTGGGCTAGATCCAGACCCAGGCTGCTTCACCCCCATTAAGCCCTGCCAGGTGGGGGGTTCAGCCTCAGGTCCCCTAGCCTGGTGCTGGGGTGGGGGGCACGGCCTAAGTTCCCCCAGTCCAGTGCTGGGATAGGGGTTGTGGCCTGCAGTCCCCCATCAAGCCCTGCCAGAGGAGGGATGTGGCCTGAGTTTCCCCATCAAGCCCCATCAGGTCCCCTGTCCTGGCCCAGTGCCACGTAGCCTCAGGTCCCTGCTGATTGCTCGTTAAAGCTTGTTATCAGAACTTGGACTCTGCCATGGGAGTAGCCATCTTGTGTTACGGTATCCCCATCTCTGCTGTGGGTGCAGCCATCTTGTTATTGTGTGATGGCCAATTTGCATATCCCTTCTTTATTAGATAGGACAGTTATATAATTTAGAAGTTCGACACAGATTTCACTGGGCTAACATGAAGGTATCAATAATACTCTATTTCTTTTAGAATACTCTATTTCTTTTTCCTCGCATTTTCACTTTCTGGAGGTGGCCCACATACCTTATCTTATGGCCCCTCAATACCAGCAGTATACTAATAGCATCTCTCCAACTGATTTTATCACCTCTATTTTGCTGACCTCAGGTCCACCTCATTCTTACATTTTTAAGGATCCTGTGATTACAATGTACCCACCTGTATTATCTTGATTATTTAAGTTAATCCCATATCTCAAGCTCCTTAAATTAATCACATATGCAAATTTCCTTTTGCCATATAAGGTAATATATTCACAGGTTCTACAAAGAGGCAAGGTAACATATTCAAAGGTTCACATTCACAGGATTAAAATGTTGCCATCTTTAGGGGAACATTATTCTGCTTACCGCATTAGGAAAGTGGAAGGCATGTATTGAAAAAAAAACTTATTGCTGCCAGATGTCTGTTTTCTAAGGCTATCAGGTTCAAGAAGATGAAAAAAATTAAAGAATTTTTCCATAACTGTGCAGTACATCAAATAATCAGACCTCTTATTTTCAGTGACAAGAATGCTAAATAAGAAAAGGATTCCTTTGGCAAATTGAAACTAACTCTGAAGATATGAACTGATGATTGAAAAGCTATTGGGGATGCCCACAGGATGTCATACTTCTCTTGAGAAAATTACAGCAGTAGAAAAAGCAGGCAGAGGCTGTAAAATGGTAATAAAATGTATTTTAATTAAATTGTTCCACCATAAAACTAAAAGGAATCTAAAAACAACAGCGGATTATTATCCTCATCATGCTTCTTGAATGGCCTGTGCAAGAAATTATTCTGAGACGAGAGCTGAGATGGTTACAAATTACTTCACCCTGATCTCTCTGCTGTATCCTTCCCTGAGTCTCTCTGTTTCTCTCAACTCTCAACTCTCAACACTCACAATCTTTCTTTTTATCGTTAAGGCAGTATGACCTGAGTGAAGACTCAGGTGCATCAATTCATTACTTTCAAAAGCACAGGAAATCAGTGAACATCACATCACTGTGGGTTAAAATGGCCATAAGACAAACCTGCCTTAGCTTCAGCTTGTTATATCCTGAAAAACAACATCAGATGCCAAGACATACAGCTGCCAGCAAAACTGGATTTCCAGGAAACAATAACTTTCATATTTTTGTCATCATAATCTAGTTTTGATACTTTTAAAATCTACAGCATTAAGTGTCTATATTTTTCAATATTATTGAGACATGTGGTCTAACAAAGGATGTTTCAATATTATAAATTTAAATAAGTGTTACAAACTCTTAAAAAATAAATTTCATTTAGCTGTATATTGAATAAATCTACTTTAGTGAAAAAAAAAAATGAAATTAAAAGAAACCAAGAATGTCCTGGAAAACCCAGAAGGCATGGTCACCATTATTACTACCAGACAGTTCAGAATGCTATTTAGTTGTAAAGTCCTCAATTTACTTTGTGCAGTATCTACCAGTGCCTTGAGAGCTTTAAAAAAAAAAAAAAAGTCTTTATTCCATGTGAAATCATGTTAATTGAATATTTGGCCTGCTTACTTATCCCAAGAGTCTGATTCTGTAGTTCAGTATCTGGAATACTAAATGCTCAGTAAATATAGATTGAGTGAAGGAAAAAATGCAAGGTTAGCCATACAGAAGATAGGCTAAGTTTCATCTCTGCCAAGAGAGTAAAAAGCTCTCAAGATCCATCTGAAGGATGACTTCTCAAGACATTTAGTCCTATAAGGACAGAAACATTTATAATAAATAATTAGTAACTAATTTAACTGATTGCATAAGGTACATCAGCTTTAGGTATAACCACAAAAAGGCTGTATTTTTTTAATAAAAAATTATTTCTCAAACCTCCATTCCTATTGGATTTTAGGCTCTTCAGTGATATTTCAGTCCAATTTAATAAGTTTTCAGACTGATTTTGATGTTCTCCATTTAAAAACTCCAATCTCATATTCAATTTATAGCTCTCTTCCTGTACAATCCATGACGGGCTAAGCAAGTGACTTTGTGGCTTGGAGTAGGTGGAAGGGAGGGAGTTGATGGGGTCTTCTCTCTCATGCCATTCTCCATTGCTTTGCTATCATTACTCTTTTGAGACTGGAGCAAGGATGAAGTTACAGAAGGAAGACATTCCACAAGAGACTGTTTATGATAAATCAACTCTTCTTCTGTATCAAAGGACCATGATCTGCTGGCCTTCATTTCCTCTATTCATCAAATACTGGCTTCCACACAGGGAACATTTATGGATTCTCAGGTAGGATCTCCATGGGTTTCTTCACACAACTCCCTGACATGGAAACTTGGACGCTGGCTCAGCCTTTTCCTCCTTATCTCCACCTCCTACAGGGCACCTCCATGTTTCACCAGGTAATATACACTTCGACTTATATAGTTTTATGTAAATAGTCTATGGTAGTCCACTTAAAAAAATTAACTGATAAAGATCACCAAATGAAAAAATCCTGAGTTGTATAAGTAAACAACTTCTAAATGTGCCATGTGCTCATGGGCTCACACACATGAGCAAAAGGGAAGCTGAAAAGAATAATGTTGACTTTAGCCTCATCATTAGTGGGGAAAAAAAGTTTTTCTGAGGCATTAGCAATGAGCATCTTCTTTGAACATCCTCTATATGCATCATACTTAGAATAATATACTGATTCTCCAGGCTGGACTTTGCTTTAGCCTTCTGTATGAGGTATTTTGTCATATTAATGGTGTGTATGCACCTGATTTGTTTGTCAGTGTCATCTTTCTGGTTGTATTGACTCATGATTTCCACTGTTAGTAATAGTGGAATGACAAATGGAGCCTCAGAAAAGAGTCCACTCACTATCTCCTCTGTCATTTTTCAGTAAAGGAAGCCAGTTTTGAAAAGACTATCACAATCACATCCTGAATCTTTTTACTGGAAAACAATGTTTCATTCTTTAGAGAAGTACCAAGTTGGCTTTAATCATCTTGTTGACTTGGAAAATACATTTATAAACAACCTACCAACACTTACAAATTCTCATTCTTCAAATCCTTTCTCCCCCCACCAAAAAAAATACTTTATTTACATTTCTATAGAGTGAATGTACTACTTTTCATACATATTCCTAATTTCCACCTTTTCTTCCCTTTCTGGTTTCAAAAATGAATAAAATATATCTAAGTGTTCTACTTCTACTTAAGAGAGATTTATGCATATCCATAATGTTACCCTGGCATATATTCTCCATTGAAATACTATTTTCCATGTCAATGAAACTCAAATATGGTAAGGATTTATTTGTAAGTTTGTGAGAAAGTCAGATAATTGTTATATATGGGAAAAAAAGAACTTTGTAAGTTATTAATAAAGTGGTAATGTGTGTATGTGTGTGTTCTATGTGTGTGTATGTGTGTGGTCATACATGGAATTATACTTAAATGTTCTCCAGTAACTTGGAGATAAGGAAACTTAGAAATAAGTCTTTTTTGATATAATTTAAGTTACAAACTTCTAGAATTAAGAGTAGCCTCTGACTGTTAAACTATAAAATGGGCAAAAATGAAGCAGAGCAGAAATATGCCAAGTCATTTCATAAACAGAATGTTTCTTAGACAAGACAATATTGATAATATTAGCATAACATAAAACAGAATATGTTCATACAAATGGGGTTCTTTGATCAAGGAAGAATTTTAAATAAATATAATCACAGAAATGTGTTTCTAATTCCTTTCTTCACTATTCAAGATGGATATAGTCAGGCATATTTCTCTGGGAGTTAAAAGTTTCTGTTGCAGATACAGGCACAGCCAGCAGGTAGAATTTCCTGTTTCAAAGATTTTAAGCAACAGCCCATTCTCATGTCCTTACATTTTTAACAGCTTGATTTTGTTACTAGAGGCCCAGTGCATGAAAATTCATGAACTGGAGGAGGGGCCTTCAGCCCCACCTGCCCTTTCTCACAGTCTGGGAACCCTCAGGGGTGAAAGACGACCCAGTGATCAGGGGAAGGCAATGTCCCCATCATGCCTCTGCTGCTGCCACTGCCAGTAGTGCAAGTCTTGGCTGGTCTTGGTTCCCTGAGCCTCAGGTGGTCCTGGGAAGGTGGACAACCACCATTCATGGCTTGCCTGCACCTCGGGCCTGCCCTGGGCAGCTGAGCAGCCATGATCTGAGGCTTGCCTGTGCTTTGGGCTGGCCCTGGGTGGCTGGGGGATTGAGGGAACTGGGGGACTCCAGAGACAGGCACATAGGGCGGCCGAGCCATGCCACCCACCTACCACCCCGGTGGGGCTGAGGGGACTTGGTGTGGCCATCTTGTGGCTGTGGGCGCCACTATCTTTGAGAGTATGACAGTCAATTAGCATATTCCCTCCCTATTGGCTGAGGGCACCACAATCTTTGTGAGGGTATGATGGTCAATTAGCAAATTCCATTTTTATTAGATAGGATAATAACATATGACAGTCGCCCCTTATAAGAGCACAGTTTAATTATTTTTTTGTAAAACTACACAATTGTGTAATCATGACTGCAATCCAATTTTAGAACATTTTATCATCCAAAAAGTTTTCTTATGCCCATTTATAATCAACTCATACTCATACTCTTGGCCCCAGACAACCATAAATCTGCTGTCTCTTTAGATTTGACTTTTCTGGAAATTTCATCAAAATGAAATCTTGTAATATAATCTTTTTTGGTGAGCTTTTTTCATTTAGCATAATCTATTTGAAGACCATTTAGTTTGCTGTAGGTATCTGTAGATAAGTTTTTAAACTGCTGAATAGCATTCTGTTGTATAGCTATACATGTTATCTACTCATCAGTTTGGGGATATTTGGATTGCATAACTAACCTATCATTAACTAACAAGTCCTTGTATAAACATATGTCTTAATTTCTTTTGGGTAGATACATAGGAGTAGTATTGCTTTGTCAGATATAATTAACTAGCTGTGCCATTTTACATACTCACTCACAGTATATAAAAATTTCAGTTTCTCTAAATCTTCACCAACACGTAGTACTATATTATAAATCTTTTGAATTATCCCTACTCTAGTGGGTGTGAAGAGATTATCTCATTGTGGTTTTAATTTGTATTTCTCTAATGTTAGGCATCTTTTCATATGCTTATTAGAATTTTTTTATATCTTCTCTATGAAGTAACTATCCAAATATGTTGCCCATTTTAAAGTTGCTCATCTTCTCATTGTTGGATGATAAATATTCTTTCCATTTTATATAAAGTCCTTTATCAGATGGGCATTTTGCAAACATTTTCTCTCAGTCTGTTACTGGTCTTTCCATTTTCTTTCTCTTAAAACGCAAAAGATTTCTTTAAATTTTATAAAGTCAAATTTATCAATTATTCCTTTTAGTGATGCAGCATCATGTGCAGACCTGTACCTCAAATCACTGAATTTAAACACTGCCCCAGGGTCTGCCTCCCCATTCTCAACTAGAAGCTCATAGGAGGCAGGAGCTATGTTAAAGCTGATTTTGAATCTTCAGGGCCTAATGTTGAATCTTCAGGTTTGACTTTATAAAATTCTGAGAATATAGAAAAGTTTATCTAATCAATGAATGCCTACCTTATCCTTATATTTTGTTTGATGTCATACCACACCACTCTCTGAGCCATGATTCTTACATTTCCCAGAAAATTACTAATTCAGTTATGCTCTCTGTCAATGACTGGCTTCAGTTGCCTTGGGCCATTGTTGATCCAAGCTGAGCAAAGCCCCAAATTCCATTTGATGACAAAGTTTAAGGGATCAGATAGTGCATTATTTGAAGCCAGAATGGGCTAGAAACAAATCCTTGATTCACTACTTATTATATGCGTGACCTCAGCCATGGTATCTTAATCTTTACCACTTCAATTGTCTTATCAGAAAATTAGGACTACTGGCTCCATGCCACAGGGCTATTGTAGATATTAAAAATAAAACCTAATTTTGGCCTGCTTGCATATTACTCCAGATCAAGAAAATTGAATTTCCTAGAAGTCCCTTAAAGCAGAGAAGCAATTGTTTTTGTTTTGAAGGAAATTTTTTGAAAAGGTGATTGGATTAACAGATAAGA
>PVJN01017443.1:0-40603 GCA_004026805.1 Lasiurus borealis | reverse complement strand
ATGAGGTGTGACCAAGCCAGCTGAAGGGATGCAGTTGGGGGCAACCAGGCTGGCAAGAGGAGCAGTTGGGGGCAATTAGGCTGGCAAGGATGGCAAAAAAGGGAAACTAGGCCAGCATGGGGGGCAGTAAAGGGTGACCAGGCCTGGGAGAGAGGGGGCAGTTAGGGGCATCCATGCAGGCAGGCAGGTGAGCGATTAGGAGCCAGCGGTCCAGGATTGTGAGAGGGATTGGGCTTAAACCGGAAGTCAGACATTCCCCGAGGGGTCCAGGATTAGAGAGGGTGAAAGCTGGGCTGAGGGGACTCCTCACACACCCCCATGCATGAATTTTGTGCACCAGGCCTCTAGTGTGTGTGTGTGTGTGTGTGTGTGTGTGTGTGTCTGTGTGTGTGTGTGTGTCTGTGTGTGTGCGTGTGAAAAGTACAGTTTTTAAATTGCAGCCATCAGGGTTTAAAGAAAGTGATCCCAAAAGACAGAAAACTAATGAGCCATATAATTGCACTAGATTTTTGCTTAAAGAAAGTTTCCACCTGAGTTGAGAAAAGCTGAGGGTCCTGAGAGATCCAAGAGTCTAAAGTTCACAGGACAGAGTACAGAAGAGTGAGCTACACAGACAGAGGACTTTAAGAATCTTCAAGGCAGTTCCCTGCAGCCTTCAGCTGACTTCTGATACATGGATGGATTTCAGGAAACTGCCACTCCAGGAAAGAATTACTCAAAATCATTACAGGGAAAAATCTGCAGAACTCACACAAAGCCAGAAATGTACTAGTTCCCACCAGTCAGATTAGAAAGATTTTCAGGGCATTGGATAGGCTACTCAGATCATTATTGCCATTAGTTATAAGGAAAATTAGTCTTGGACCACCCTCTGCTTTTATCTCAACACAAAATGCTCAAAAACAAGAAATAAAAGGACCAAACTGCTTCCAAGTAACTTAATTGCATACTAGAATAAAATTTAGAAATATACTGAAAATAATCCAGCATCAAACAAATGTATTGTTCAGCATTCCGTCAAAAATGATCAGGAGCCCTAACTGGTTTGGCTCAGTGAATAGAACATTGGCCTGCAGAATGAAGGATCCCAAGTTTGATTCCAGTCAAGGGCATATATTTTTGTTGTGAGCACATCCCCAGTGGGAGGTGTACAGAAGGCAGCTGATCAATGTTTCTCTCTCATTGATGTTTCTAACTCTCTATTCTTCTCCCTTCCTCTCTGTAAAAAAAAAAACAAAACAAAACAGTAAAATATATTTTAAAAAATGATCAGAAATACAAATAGGCAAGAAAATATATTCACATTTGAAATAGACCCAGAAGTGACCCAAATATTGCAGTTAATAGATATGAACATACAGAGTTTATATAAATGCATATTATGTATTTAAGAAGCAATAAAGTCAATGGCAGATAAAGGAGGACATATAAATACTATCCAAGATAAAACAAAGAAAAAAGTGAGAAATAAAATGGACAGTGCATCAGTGAGCTGTGGTAACAAAGTCAAGCAGTCTAATATGCATGTAATTAGAATCCCTTAAAAAGAAGGTAAGACAAAAAAGGTGGGATGATGAAAAATGTTTGAAAAAATTATGGCAGACCATCCTCAAATTTGGTAAAAACAAAAATATAAAATTACAAATTACAACAAACCCCAAATACAAGGAATCGTAGGAAAAAAATGTTTAAAAACAAGGAAAAACGTGATATCTTAATAGCAGTGTAAAATAAATTATATATAGATGATGATGATCACAGTGTTTTGACAAGAAAAAGATAGGTTAATGTTAAATCAGAAGCTGTGAAGGGACTGGACTGAGATATTATTCTACTTTCAAGATATATACTAAAAATAGGTTAAATATATAGATAGATAAATCTATGTACAAATGATAGAGAGATAATGATTGATAGACACCAGCAGAAACTGCAGGCATCTGAGTCAGAAACCAGAGCTTTATCTAGTTGATCCCCCATGCCTAGCACCCTGCAGTTAACATAATGGGAGTCAGATGAATAATTCTACTCATATAGTTGGATAAAACTACAGCAAGCAGATAAAGCATATATGAATCTGAGAGTTTACACAGAAGGGTAGCTGCTCTCCCTTCCCCTCCTGGTGGAAAAATAGGAGCCTTTACTCCTCAGTATAAACACATCCTCTTCTGGAGGAGGAAAGGGAGGATCCTGGGTTTGTACCCTTTCTAATAGAAATAAACTAGAGGCCTGGTGCACAGATTCATGTACTGGTAGTATCACCTGGCCTGTCCTGGCCTGTCTGAGGGATCCCACCAGTGCACATATTCAGGTACCGGGCCTCTAATATACATATAAAATCTTTGGTTAATATCTTACTGCTCTCCCCTCTCCCCCTTTCCCTCTGAGATTCATCAGTCAGTTCCATGTTTCTATGCCTGTGCATTGAGCATCTGCCCCCTAGTGGTCTTATGTGTCATAGCCACTGGTCCAATAGTCCAATGGTCCAATGAGCAGATGGTTGCTAAGTCTGTTATCTATATGTTAGAGGCCTGATACATAAAATTTGTGCAGGGGGGGAGGTGTCCCTCAGTCCAGCCTGCACCCTCTCCAATCTGGAACCCCTCGGGGGATGTCTGCCTGCTGGTTTAGGCCTAATTCCACAGGGATTGGGCCTAAACCAGCAGTCAGACATTCCTCTCACAATCCAGGACTGCTAGCTACTAACCATTCACCTGCCTGCCAGCCTGATTGCCCCTAAATGCTCTGGCTGCCCATCTGATTAACACCTAATTGTTCTCCTGCCAGTCCAATCACCCACAACTGCCCTCCTCTGCCAGTCTCATCACAGCTCAAACTGCCCTCTTAAGCTGGCCTGATATCATCCCCAAATGCCTTCCCTTCAGGCCTGGTCCCCTTTCCAGCCTGATCTTGCCTCCAACTGCCCTTCCCTGCTGACCTGATCGACCCTAACTAACTTGGCCTGCCTGATATCCTTACTGCCCTCCCTGCCAGCCTAATATCAACCCCAACTGCCCTCCACTACAGACCTCATCTTGTCTCCAACTGCCCTCCTCTTCCAGCCAATTTGGTTCTGATTGGTCAGTTTCTATGCCAGTCATTATCTCTGGGCCTATCAATGGGCCCTGATCAGAAATGTGGGGCTGATCAGAAGCCTTGGTGGAGGCCTGGAAAGAAAATGAGGCTGGGCTGCTGGCCAGGACCTGAAAGAAAGAGAGATGCAAGTGCTGATCAATAGCTGCCAGAGAGGCTATGGATCAAACCCTGCTTCTCTCTTCAGGCCTCTCTCTGGTCCTGATTCACAGCCCATTCAGCAGTCTGTGCTGAGTCACCACTCCTGCTGCTGTAGCAGTCAGCTGGATCACCATGGAAACCCAGGGCTGACTACAGGTCTGGCTTCCAGTTAGGTGAGTCTCCTGTCGTGATAGACCCAGGGTTTTTATATATTAAGACTAGTGGCCTGGTGCATAAAATTTGTGCATGGGGCAAGGGGGTTACCTCAGTCCAGCCTGAAACATCTCTAATCAGGAACCCTTTGGGGGATGTCTGATCTCCGATTTAGGCTTGATATGGGATCAGGCCTAAACCGGAGGTCAGACATCCATCTAACAATCTGGGACGCTTACCTGCCTACCTGCCTACCTGCCTGATCACTCCTAACTGCCTCTGTTTACCTGATTGCCCCTAAACTCTCTGCCTGCTTGCCTAATCACCCCTAGCTGACTTCCCCTACAGGCCTGATCTTGTCCCCAATTGCCCTTCCCTGCCAGTCTGGTTGCCCCCAACTGCCCTCCTCTGCAGGCCTGGTCCCTCCCAACTGCTCTCCTTTGCCAGCCTGGTCACCTCCAACTGTCCCCCCAAGTGCCCTACCCTGCCTGCCTGGTTGCCTCCAACTACCCTCCCTTGGAAGCCTGGTCCTTCCCAACTGCCCTCCCCAATTGGCCATCTTGTGTCCACATGGGGGCAGCCATTTTGTGTGTAGGAGTGATGGTCAATTTCCATATTAGGCTTTTATTGTATAGGATTCTTGAAAGTACAGACATACTACCGTTTATTTTTTCTTTATTTTTACATCCTTTTCTTCTGACTGCCACCATTATTTTGCTTCCCCAAACAGAAAACCTCTTTTCCTGTACTAACATTCCTCAAAAAAACTATATGCTATGATGAAAATCAAGGAATTAGATACCATTTATTTCTATATATTGAACACAGAAAAAAGGCTGATATCACCAAATGCTGGTGACAATGTGGTATAATTCGAATATTTGTAACATTTTAGAAGCTATATTAATCCATACAATTCTTTGGAGAAAGAGAAAAATAACATTTGATAGAGTTGTGCAATATCTTCCATGGCCTCATCATTATAGTATAAACTAGAGGCCCAGTGCACAAAATTCATGCACAGAGTGGGGATTCCCTCAATTCAGCCTGCACCCTCTTCAATTGGGGACCCCTTGCAGGATTTCCAACTGAGTCAGACATCCCTCTCACAGTCTGGGACCACTACCTCTTAACTGCTCACCTGCCTAATTACCTTAACTGCTTCTGCCTGCTAGCCTGATCATTCCTAACTGCCTTCTCCTGCAGGCCTGATGTTGCCCCCAACTGCCCTCCTCTTCTGGCCAATTTGGTTCTGATTGGTTGGTTCCTATGCCAATATCAAAAGCTTCACCTTCTAAGAAGCCAATGACTCCCACAGCACTCAGATTTGGTTCTCTTTATTCAGTTCCTATGCCAATCAGTGTCAAAAGCTCTGCCTCCTTAGGTAGCCATTGGCTCCCCATAATAGGACCCAGCTTTGGTTCTTATTGGTTGGTTCCTATGCTAGTCAGCATCAGAAGTTCCCCCTCCTACACAGCCATTGGTTCCCCACAGCACCCACCTTTGGTTCTCATTGGTCAGTTCCTATATCAGTCAGCATCTCCAGGCCTAACACTGGGTCTGATCAAACAGGCGGTTTTAACAGCAGCCTTCTCACAGGCCAGGAAAGAAAGAAAAGTCTGGCTGCTGACGAAGATCAGAAAGAAAGAGGGAGAGAAATAGAGAAGTAAGAACACTGGCCAACAGCTTCCACTAAGGCTGCAGATCAGACCCTGACTCACTTTTTGGGTCTCAGCCACCTGAGCAGTCAGTTTTGGGTCACCAGGCTGCAGCTGGGCAACCCAGAACTTCCAGAAGGTCTGCTTGCTGCAGGTTTGGCCCCTTCCCAAGCCCCAGGATTTAGGCTTGGGAAGCACCCCTTTCCCACCCCTCCCAAATCCTTCCCATCGCAGGCTCGGCCCCTTCGATGGCTAGCTGGGAGTGACCTGGGTGCCAAGGAGGTTCCCAGGACCCAGTTATGTTTGCAAATTAATCTCCATCTTTGTTGGGTTAATTTGCATACACATTCTGAGGGGCTGTGGGCATAGCAAAGGTACAGTCAATTTACATGTTTCTCTATTATTAGGTAAGGTAAGCTTTGTTTCAGCAATCAGCATCTGCATTTTTACCTGAGAGTAATTTCCCACCTCACATCCCCCCACCCCCTCCGGTATACACAGAAGGTGTATAGTGTAGGTCAGAAGTGCTAGATATTTCATTTCTCTAAAAGTAACCTTCAACCAGTAACACAAGAATTCATGTGCAAATGCTCTAGCTCCCTCACACTTAAAGCTGGATATCTCTGATAGTCAACCACATTCCACATTGGTTATGATAGTTTCTCAGCAGAATTAGGTAGCAGCTACCCAGAGTAGTAATTTACTTAAATATTCACCCATTTTGGCTGTTTTTCCATCTTATGTCACTTCCTTTTGGGATCACCTCTCATATAAACTATTCATACATGATTCCTTCCTTTAGGGTGTGCTTTTCAGGAACACAAAGTATGATAGGTTTTGTTTTTTTTTAATTAAATTGAATGAAGTACATATCCTATTAGTAATAGAGGAATGTGCAAATCAACTGGGATGTCATAACATCATGACTGCTCAGCAGGAGGTATGCACAACAGGAGCGAGTGGGCAGGGACTGCCATCACCAGGAGGGCTTCCATGCGGCCTGGACTGGGGTGGCCTCCAGTGGAGACAGCCCCCGCACTGCCCAGCTCGAAGGCCACCTGGCTTGGGGGTGGCCCTAGCAGAGGTGGCCACTGGAGGAGTCACACCAGCCTGCCCAACACTAACATAAAGCTTCCTGCATATGTCCCCACCCAGTGCTGATGTCACGCTGCCTGCATGTGTCCCTAGCCAGAGATGTGACACTGTCTACCTGTGTCCCTTACCTGGGATGTGGTGCTGCCTGTGTCCATCCCTGCCCAGCGCAGAAATGAAGCTGCCTGCCTGTGTCCCTGATCTGGAATATGAAGCTGCCAGCATTCATATACATTTTACTAATTTCCTTTTATACCTGACACTTCTATTATAGAGAAAGGGCAAATAGTAATATTAAAATATTTCCTCTAGTTAATTCCCTTTTAATGTGCATGAATTTCATACACTGGGCCACTAGTATATCAATGAAACAGCAATTCCATCCCTAGGTATTTACCTTAGAAGATCTGTTGCATATGTGCACTAAGAGACATTTATAAAGAAATGTTTGTAGTATCCCTTTTTGTACTAGCAAATAATTGGAAATAGAAGAAAGGATAAACTATTACCTTTATATAATGGAATACTCCTCAGCAATAAAAAAATAATGAATTATAACTATAAGTACCATTAAGTAAATATCTCACAGTGTTTAAAAAATAGTTTTTGAAGAATGCATGCATTATGATTCTCTCTTTTTAAAAAAAAACATATTTTTATTGATTTTTTACAGAGAGGATGGGAAAGGGATAGAGAGTTAGAAACATTGATGAGAGAGAAACATTGATCAGCTACCTCCTGCACACCTCCTACTGGGGATGTTCCTGCAACCAAGGTACATGCCCTTGACTGAATCGAACCTGGGACATTTCAGGCCAGAGGTCGATGCTCTATCCACTGAGCCAATCCAGTTAGAACTCTCTTTTTTTGTGTAAAAACTCAAACTATAAAACTCTTAGAGTAAAACAGACATAAATCTTTGTAAACTTAAATTTAGGCAATAGTTTATTTGATATTATACCAAAAGTATAATTGACAAGAAAGAAAGTTGAAAATTGAACTTCATCTAAATAAAAACTTTTTTTAATTCTCACCCAATGATATGCTTATTGATTTTTAGAGAGAGGAAAAAAACAAAACAAAAACAAGGATACAAGAGGAAAACATCCATTGATTGCCTTCTATATGCACCTTGATTAGAATCAAACCTGCAACCTAGGTATGTACTCTAACCAAGAATCACACCAGCAAAATTTTGGTGTATGGGATGACTCTCCAATTAATTGGTTCACCAGGTCAGAGCTAAATTAAAACATATTTTTAGTGGAATTTATTGGAATGACAACTATAATAATAACAGCATAATATACTAATTAGATAGGACAGCCAGACGACCTTCTGGACATCATTCCAGACGTCTTTCTGAATGAAGCCACAGAGGCAAGGCCAAGGCAGAGACAGTTAGGAATAATCAGGCAGGCAGGCAGGTGAGTGGTTAGGAGCCAATGGTCCCCTTGTGGGAGGGTGCAAGATTGCAAGGGGTTTCAGATTTTGAGCAGGCTGAGAGACCTCCCCCTTATGCATGAATTTCATACACTGGGCCTCTCTTTGGTTAATAAAATTATATAGGTTTCAGATGTGCAATTCTATAACACATTGTATATTGTATATTGTATCATGTGTTCATCACCTCAGGTCAAGGCTCCTTCATTATCATTTATCCTTCCTTTACTCTTTTCTAAATGCCCCAACCCTCACCTTTCCTCTGATAATAACCATATTATTGTGTGTCCTCAATTTGTTTTGTTTTTTTTTTTTACTTTATTCCTTCATCTCTTTTACACAGCCCTCAATAACCCTCCACTCTGACAGCTGTCAGTCTGTTTTTTGCATTTATGAATCTGTTTCTATTTTGTTTATTTATTTTCTTCATTAAATTCCATATGTAAGGGAAATCATATGGTTCTTTTCTTTCTCTGACTGCTTTATTTCATTTAGCATAATAATCCCCAAAGGTAAGGTTTCCTTCTTCTTTATAGCTGAGTAGTATTCCATTGTGCAAATGTCCCACTGCTTTTTTATCCACTCATCTGATGTGTATTTGGGCTGCTTTTAAATCTTGACCATTGTAAATAACTCAATGAACATATGAGTCTATATATTCTTTTGAATTAGTGTTTCAGGTTTCTTCTATTATATTCCCAGAAGTGGAATGGCTGCATCATAATGCAGTTCCATTTTTAGAGCAAGGAAAGAGAGATAAAAACATTCATGAGAAACATTGATCAGCTGCCTCTCACATGGCCCCTACTGGGATCAAGTTTGTAACCTGGGCATATGCACTGACCAAGAATCCAACTGGCAACCTCTTGATGCATGGGTATACAATCATCACTGAGCTACACTGGCTGGGATCAATTTTTAATGTTTTGAATTAACTTCATATTGATTTCCATAGTGGCTATGAACCACTATAATTCTCTTTTCATAAAGTGAGACGTATGTTAAAGGAAGTGTTTAGGGATACTAATATATGTGACAATACTATAAAGAAAAGTAATAAAAAATGCAATATTTAGAAAATATAATAATGGGTAACCTTGAGGAAAAAGGTAATTGGTTGGAATAAGGTATAACATTCTTTAAAGATGTTAACAGTCTTCTAAATTAAACTGAGTGGTAAGTATATTGATGTTTATTATTCTTCCCAAATTATACAAACTTTATATATAATATTTTGTGTGTACTTGATATTGAAATTAGAAAACTTTTAAAAATAAAATTTCATGAATGGAAAGGTAGTTATTCTACACAGAATCTATTACATATCTGACTGAAATATCTATGGATTCTGTATTATTTAAGATCAAGGAAAAATCCAGTTTTCTATGAACTTTGGAAAATATTCTAACATTGCGGGCAAATTGGAAAGTTGCCCATTTACTAATTAGTAAAGGGTAATTGCATCCAAGTTTGGGCTTGACATCTGTAATTACTTACATTTTCATCAGCAGTATAATGAATATTGTCATGTTTTCTTACATGGAAACTACTCCCCAAAACCATTCTTTGACTGAATAGTATATAAAATACAAAGGTGTTGGAAGATTGCAGAATATATCAAGCATACAAGAGAGTTAATTAAATCAACCCTCGCCAACAAGGTCTTTGTAAATTAAAAAAAAAAAAATCTCACTATCATGTATCCAGATGATTTAATGGCTAGATGTATAATATTTACTTAATTGTTTTATTTTGTTTTTTGCTAAAACATCTTAAAAATTTCTAGTTGTCTGTGATTTGTCTTTGAATAGATCAGTGAATGAAAACACATTGTATGTCAAGTGGTCATAGAGAGCCTACTGATGGAGCACAGACTGTCATGCTATTTTCTCCAGTGCTGTGAAAGGCTACAGTATTTTTCCTTCTTGTATTTCCCTTTCAACAGAACATGTTGTGCAGATTATATAGTCATCTTTATATATAAAACAAGAAAAACAAAGTCTCTACTACTAAACATATGGTTGCATTGAGTCTTAAATGAATGAAAAGTATTACAAAGCTTTTGTAAACAGTAAAACATTACACACAACCAAGGAATTTTGGAGAGTATGTATTTTACTGATTCTCATTGAGTATAATATGAAAAGACATTTGTATTCTCTGCACTTAATTCTCAACTATTAAATGGAAAGATGACAAGATATTTTTAAGCTCAACACCTCAATAGATGCTGCTGTGGATATTTGATCATGCAGCATTCAATCCAACTCTTTTCTAATGTGATTTTGTGGAAGTCTGGTAGCTCCATATTTGAGGTGCTTTCCCACTCAAAAACACATGACATAAACTAGCAAAATGGGCAGTTTTTCCTCTTACTCCTCTTATTGAGCAAAGTGATTCTGCAATTTGAAAAATTGGTTAAAATATTAAGTTACCTAAATTCTTCAAGATAGCTGTATTCCTATGTGTCAAATTATCCCAAATTAGTCCCATAGACATTTTATCCATTTTCTGAAGTCTCACCTCAATAACTTAAGTTTAAAAATAGTTATGTTTTTAGGTTTTTTGTAAGGGAATAAATAAAAAAGTTAGCTTGGACTTAGTTTATACTAGAGGTCCAGTGCATAAATTTGTACATGGGTGGGGCCTCTTGGTATGGCCTTCAGGGGTTGGGCCAAAACTGGCAGTCCAACACCACCTGCTACTCCTGCCTGCTGCTCCCACTCATCCAGGCTCCACTGTGCCCAGTCAGTAATGATTGGGAGATGCTCACACCACCACAACTGCATTCACCAGCTGTGAGCCCTACATTTGCACCTCCCAAAAGAGATGGGAGGGCTGGAATGCAATCAGCCCTCCGGGCAGGTGGTGGGACACCTTTGTTGGCCCAGGATCTGGATCCATCACACTGACATTTGCACTGGTTATCAAGATCCACCTGGAGGCCCCTTTTATATTATTTCTTCCTTGTGGAGCATCTAAGGAGGGAAAGCATGCATGGTTCTAGAGGCCAACTTCCAGGAGACCAGCAGCACTGTTAGGATCATGCCAGCAGCACTGGTCCATCAATGACTGGTCCCATTCTCCAGGTGGGTCGGTCAGTTCAGTGGCACTCCTGTTGTGGGAACTCACTGACCATCAGGGACAGCTCCTGCATTGAGTGTCTATCCCTTGGTGGTTAGTGTGCATCATAGTGACCAGTAAACTGTTTGTTTACACTTGTCTGGTCACTTAAGCTTTTATATATTTACTAGAGGTCTGTGGAGGAGCAAGGACCAACTGCATTTCCCCATAAAGAATGAATCAGGGTCAGGATGACCTCAGGCCTGGAGGCAGAAGGAACAGAGTGCTGGGACATAGAACACCGGGTGCCTGAAGGCACTCCCAGCATTGAGAAGCCATAAAGTTTGACTAACAACTCCTGCAAGGACAACCGTTATCTAGACTGCTTACTTGCATAACCAAAAAGCTTAGACAAAGAGTCAGTATATAAAATTTAGTAATGCTTAGCCAATTAAAATTTGCCAAGTACTCCTGCAGTGAGGATAAAAGGCACTTGCTGCAGAGGTTCGGGGCTCTCGTGCTTCCCTGCTGTGTCAGTGGAACCGTGAGCCCGGACTCAAGTTCGTAATAAAGGCTTCCTAAATTTTCTAATTGACTGTCTGGTGGTCATCTGTCACGGGTTGCCCCACTACAGGCCCAATGCACAAAGATTCATGCAAGAATGGGTCTTCCTTCCCCTGGCTGCCTGCACCTGCTTTGCTCCAGCCCAAAGCCGCCTTTCCACCTTCCCACACTGTCCAGAAGTCTGGAGCTGCAGGGGCAGGGCATCCTGCCCCACTCTTGGCTGCTTGGTGCCTGGATATGCAAATTAACCCACCATCTTTGTTGGGTTAATTTGCATACTCATTCCTGATTGGCTGGTGGGCATTGTAAAGGTACAGTCAATTTGCATCTTTCTCTTTTATTAGTGTGAATAGATTTATTTTTTTAAACATATTTTATTGATTTTTTTTACAGAGAGGAAGGGAGAGGGATAGAGAGTTAGAAACATCAATGAGAAAGAAACATCAATCAGCTGCCTCCTGCATGCCCTCCACTGAGGATGTGCCCACAACCAAGGTACATGCCCCTAACTGGAATCAAATCTGGGACCTCTCAATCCACAGGCCAACACTCTATCCACTGAGACAAACCAGTTTAGGCAGATTTCTTAAATATACCCACACACTATACAACACGGTTACTATGAAATGTTTGTGTTTGGTATAGGATAGGTAAATAGCAGTGGAAATCAGAAGGAAGCTAAATTCCACTACTTAGGGTAACTTCTCAGAATGCATATACATTTTATATGAATAAATTACTAAGTTGAATTTAAAATTAGTGATTTTGTCATATTCATATCTTTCTGAATGAGGACTTCACAAATAAAATGAGAATCTTAAAACTAACCTCTTTCTGAGTATAAATGATTTTTAAAATATAAAATTTTTATTAATTTACATGAATTAAGAATTAATCTCCATTGGCAGTTTAACTTTTTTTCTTCCCCTTCTCCATGATATTTAAGTTCCCATGTAATGACAAGTGGAGCGTCATTTGGTGTCCCTTGTTTGTTTGTTTGTTTTTCCACTACCATAGTTTGCCATAAACCTATTAGTTAATTCCTATTTTTATTTTTTACTACCTTTAAAATAAATAAAAATAAACCAATTATTGGGTTCAGGGACCCAATTTCTTGAAAGATTAAAAATTGCAACCAGAAACTCCTGTCTAAGACCAAACATTGTTCTCACTAAATAGATGTAAACAGGAGGCTAGAAGGCTGGTCAACCTTGAAGCTCTGAAAGGTGAAAACCAGCCACTCCCTATCTAATTGAGACAATGAACTTCCTCCACTTTCTTAAATTTTTTTGTGTGAGATTGTTTTTGCTTATTTTACTTGTTTTATTTTGCTTTTTGTTTGCTTTGTTTTGGTTAGTTTTTTACCTCTGTTTTCCCTCGCCTCCCTTCATATTAGTTATTATTTGTAGTTTGTATTAATCTCCAGATACTTGTTGCCAGCATTTGTTGTGATGAGTGGCTGTTGTATTGACGTTTTCTCCTCACATGTATAATTTGTTCCCTTTTTCTTTCTTATTCTCTTTTTTTCTCTCTTATTTTTTTTTTCTGGGCAACCAGAGAGATCAAGGAAGAAATAAAAAACATTATGGCAACAAATGACAATGACAACACAACAATACAAAATTAATGGGACACAGTGAAAGCAGCCTTGAGAGGAAAGTTCATAGCTCTATAGGCCTACTATAAAAAACAAGAAACAATGGTAATAAATTACCTAACTATACAACTCAAAGGGCTAGAAAGAGAGCAACAAAAAAAGCCCAGAGTAAGCAGAAGGAAGGAAATGGTAAAGATCAAAGCAGAGATAAACAACATGCAGACCAAAGAAACAATTCAAAAGATCAACAAAACCAAGAGCTGGTTCTTTCAAAGGATAAACAAGATTGAAAGACTGCTAGCCAGGCTCACCAAGAAGCAAAGAGAGAAGACCCAAATAAACAAAATCAGAAATGAACAAGGAGAAATAACAACAGACCCTGTGGAAATACAAAGGATTGTTAAAAAATACTATGAACAACTCTATTCCACCAAACTGGACAACATGCAGGAAATGGACATATTCCTAGAAAAATATAACCTTCCAAAATTCAATCAGGATGAATCTAAACAGCTCAATAATCCAATAACTATGGGAGAAATTGAAGAAGTCATCAAAAAGCTTCCAGCAAACAAAAGCCCAGGACCAGATGGCTACACAGGACAGTTTTACCAAACATTCAAGGAAGATTTAAAACCTATCCTCCTCAGACTATTCACAAATATTCAAGAAGGAACACTTCCAAATATATTATATGAAGCCAGCATCACCCTAATACAAAAACCAGATAAAGACAATACAATGAAAGCAAATTACAGGCCAATATCCCTCTTGAACATAGATGCCAAAATCCTCAACAAAATTCTATCAAATCAGATCCAGCAGTACATCAGAAAGATCATACACCATGACCAAATAGGATTCATCCCAGGAATACAAGGATGGTACAATATCTGCAAATCAATAAACGTGATACATCACATAAACAAATTGAGAGATAAAACCCACATAGTCATATCAATTGATGGAGAAAAAGCATTTGACAAAATCCAATACCCTTTCTTGTTAAAAACTCTCAGCAAGGTGGGAATAGAAGGATCATTTCTCAACATCATAAAAGCCATATATGATAAATCCACAGCACACATCATACTCAATGGGCAAAAACTAAAACTATATTCCCTAAGAACAGGAACAAGACCGGGATGCCCACTCTCACCACTCCTGTTCCATATAGTATTGGAAGTA
Source organism: Lasiurus borealis (assembly GCA_004026805.1). NCBI lineage: Eukaryota > Metazoa > Chordata > Mammalia > Chiroptera > Vespertilionidae > Lasiurus > Lasiurus borealis. The sequence goes on along the minus strand of PVJN01017443.1, from coordinate 26,611 downwards.
TTAGCCATTGCAATTAGACAAGAAGAATAAATAAAAAGCATCCAAATTGGAAAATAAAAAATAAAGCTGTCCTTATTTGCAGATGACATGATACTGTACATAAAAAACCTGAAGGACTCCATCCAAAAACTAATAGTCTTAATAAATAAATTCAACAATGTAGCAGGATACAAAATTAATGCCAATAAATCTGAGGCACATCTACACACTAACAGTCAAATTACAGAAAGAGAGACTAAAAAAGCAATCCCACTTACCATCGCACCAAAAAAAATTAAGATATCTAGGAATAAACCTAAATAAGGAGGTAAAAGACCTATATGTAGAAAACTACAGGACACTGAAAAATGAGATAGAGGAAGACATAAATAGATGGAAGACCATACCATATCCATACTACCCAAAGCAATCTATAGATTCAATGCACTACCCACTAAAATACCAATGACATATTTCACAGACCTAGAAAGAACTCTCCAAAGATTCATGTGGAACAAAAAAAGACTGTGAATAGCAGTAGCAATCCTCAGAAAGAAGAATAATGTATGTGGGATCTCAATAACAGATTTCAAGCTATACTACAAGCAACTGTTCTTAAAACAGTCTGGTACTGGCACAAGAACAGACATATAGACCAATGGAATAGAATAGAGAATCCAGATATCCACCCAAACCACTATGCTCAACTAATATTAGACAAAGAAGGCATGAACATACAATGGAGCCAAGAAAGCCTCTTCAATAAATGGTGTTGGGAAAATTGGACAGATGCATGCCAAAAAATTAAACTAGACCACCAACTGACATCAAACAAAAAAATAAATTCAAAATGGATACAGGACTTAAACCTAAGACAGGAAACAATAAAAATACTAGAGGAATCCACAGGCAGCACAATCTCAGATATATCCCGAAAGAACTTCTTCACTGATATTGCTCCAAGGACAATGGAAGCTAAAGAGAAAATAAACAAATGGGACTACATCAAAAACAAAGCTGTTGCACAGTAAAAGATCATCAACAAAACAACAAGAAAGCCTGCTGCATGGAAGAACATATTTGCAAATGTTATCACTGATAAAGGTTTAATCTCTAACATCTACAGCCAACTTATACAACATCATAAAAGGAAGATAAATGATCCAATAAAAAAAAAAATGGGCAACAGACCTAAATAGAACCTTTTCGAAAGAAGACAGAAGGAAGGCCAAGAGACACATGAAAACATGTTCAAAGTCACTAATTATCAGAGAGATGCAAATCAAAATGACAATGTGATACCATCTCACACCTGTCAGAATGGCAATCATCAACAAATCAACAAACGACAAGTGTTGGTGAGGATGTGGAGAAAAAGGAACCCTCATGCACTACTGGTGGGAATGCAGACTTGTATAGCCACTGTGGAGAACAATATGGAGTTTCCTCAAAAAACTAAAAATGGAACTCCCATGTGACCCAGCAATCCCATTCTTAGGAATATATCCTAAGAAACTAGAAACACCAATCAGAAAGGATTTATACACCCCTATGTTCATAGTAGCACAATTTACAATAGCTACAGTTTGGAAACAGCCTAGATGCTCATCATCAGATGAGTGGATCAGAAAACTATAGTACATCTACATAATGGAATTCTATGCTGCCATCAAAAAGAAATTCTTACCATTTGCAGCAACCTGGATGGAACTGGAGAGCCTTATGCTAAGTGAAATAAGCCAGTCAATGAAGGGGAAACACCACTTGATATCACTCATTTGTGGATAATAAAGAACAGTATAAACTGATGAACAAAAAGATAAATACAAAGGCAGTAAAGCATTAAACAGACTGTCAAATTACAGCAGGAAGGTTAAGGAGAGGTGGGGTAGATAAGAGATCAATCAAAGGATTTATATGCATGCATATAAGCATAACCAATGAACACAAGACACTGGGGGGTTAGGGGAAGGCAACAGATGTTGGTCAAATAGTTATAAGATTAGTAAATTCTCAGGATCCAATGTGCAGCATGGCAACCAGTTAACAATACTGTATTATATACTTGAAAGTGGCTAAGAGAGAAAATATTTAATCTTTTATCATTCACACATAATAGTGTACTTATGTGAGGTGATTGTGGTATTAACTAACCCTAATTGGTCATTATTTCATAACAGATACATATATCACATTGTAGACTTTAAACTTACATAATATTATGTCATCTGTACCTCAACATAGCTAATATACAAAAACAAATCAAAATTATATATATATATATATATATATATATATATATATATATATATGCAGTGATCATGACAACTGAAACAACTATTTGACTGGTCACCATGTGGTGCTAGCATAGATGCATAGACACAGGTAAAGTCTATGAGTGAACTAAGAATGAACAAAACAAATGCTTTTCTTCATGGAGCTCTTACTGTAAGGTTAGGTCAGGGATGAGTATTCAAAATTGCTACTAGCACAGGCCTGAGATGCTTCTTCTTAGAGCATCCAGAGATACACCCTGTGGTCGACTGGGGCATGACTGAAGGACTGGCACCAACATGAAGGCAGAACCATTCTGGATTTCCCAAAGGAGCCAATGGCTGCATAGGAGGTGGAGCTTTTGATGCTGACTTGCATAGAAACTGACCAATCAGAACCAAATCTAGGCAAAGGCAAAACCTAAGTTGGGTGTTGAGGAGGAGTTTTAAGGGCAACAGCTGTTTGATGTAAGGTGCAAGAAAGCACTTCAAATTTTTAATAACCAATTTGATAGTATAATGCATGTGGCTGGTTATCAATCCAGATAGGGGTTATGCATTTTTGTCTGCCAAGAGCATCTCCTCCTCCTGAAAAGACTTCCGCCCCCCACCCCGATTTAAGCAATCCTCTCCTATATAATCTATCTATACTACTAAAAGGCTGATATGCTAATTAAACTGGGTCACCTGGCCATCTTCTGGACATCCAACAAAGCCATGGTGATGAGGGCTGAGGCAGAGGCAGTTAGAGGCGATCAGACCGTCAGGGAAGGGTAGTTAGGGGCGAAATCGTGATGTCAGGAGGTTTGGGGAAACCAGGCTGTCAGGGGAGGGCAGTTGGGGTGACCAGGCCAGCAAGAGAGGGCAATTGGGTGCAACCAGGTTGGCAGGAAAGGGAAGTTGGGGGCATTAGTCAGGCAAGCAGGTTAGTGATTAGAAGCCAGTGGTCCTGGATTGTGAGATAGATGTCTGACTGCCAGTTATCAGGCCTAAACCAGCAGTCAGACATCTCCCAAGAGGTCCCAATTGGAGAGGGTACAGGCCAGGCTGAGGGACCCCACCCATGCACAAATTTCAGGCACAAATTTCATTTATATTTCTAGTGTATATGTAAAAGCCTAAGTGACCATTATGACCATTTGACCAAATGACTGAACAACCAGTTGACCAGTCACTATGATGTGCAATGACCACCAGCAGGCAGTTGTTCAACTCAGGAACTGCCCCCTGGTGGTCAGTGCACTCCCACAACAGGAGTGCAGCTCAGCTGATTCATCCAGTGGTCCACCAGCCCCGGTGGCAGCCACTCACTTCCTCAGTAGTCTTGCAAGTCCTATATCTGAAGAATGGGTGAGGCACTGACAGACTGGTGCCACTGGCATAACCTGACAGTTCTGCAAGCCTCCTGGAGGGTGGTCTTGGGCACCATGGCTGTTCCCTCTCCCTAGATACTCCTGCAAGATAGAAAAAATATAGAAGTAGCCGCTAGGTGGCTCCCAACAACCAGCAGGATGAATCCGGATCTCTGGCCCAGATGTAGGGCTCATAGCTGGCAAGTGCTGCTGTGGCAGTGTGAGCCTCTCCTGATCAAGACTGACTGGGCATGAGTCTGCAAGAGGCATAGTGGAATCATGAGCAGGAGCAACAGGCAGGAGTAGCAGGTGACATTGGACTACCAGTTTCAGCCCAATCCCCACAGTCTATACCAAGGGACCCCATTCATGCATGAATTTGTGTACCAGGTCTCTAGTATGCATATAAAATTAGTCCTATTAGTGAGCTGAACTATTTTCTATGTTTCGTATTAATTGGTTCTCTTTAAACATAGAGGAGTTCCAGATTAAAAGGGATTGTAGGTGATATGTGAGAGTGAATGTAAAAATAGGTGTTCATTTAATAGGTAATTTAACTTATCTCTTAATAATTTTCAATGAAACAAACTGTTTGAAGCATTATTTCTAGTATCAGGAAAGAGTAACTTCCAACTGATGTTTTATGAAATTCAGTGAACAACAACATACCAGGATTCTCACTTTACTTATTTACTAGAGGCCCGATGCATGAAATTTGTGTACTTGCTGGGGAGGGGAGGTGTTAATGACTCTCAGCCCAGTCTGCACCCTCTCCAATTTGGGAAACCTCAGGGGATGTCTGACTATTGGTTTAAGCCTGATGCCTGTGAGATCAGGCCTAAACCAGCAACAGACATCCCTCCCTCTCACAATCTGGGACTACTGGCTCTCAACCACTGGCCTGCCTGCCTGCCTGATCACCCCCTAACACTCCCCTGCCAACCTTATCAATGCCTAACTTCTCCCCTGCTGACCCAATCACCTCCAATGGCATCCCCTGCAATCCTGGTCCTTCTTGCTGCCCTTCCCTGCTGGCCAGGTTGCCCCTAACTCCCCTCCCCTGCCAGTCTGGTTGCCCCAACTGGCCTCCCCTGCCAGCCTGGTTGCCCTTAACTACTTTCCCCTGCTGGCCATCTTGTGGTGGCCATCTTTGACCACATGGGGGAGGCCCTCTTGTGCAAGGGCGTGAGGGTCAATTTGCATATTACCTCTTTATTATATAGAATTGTTTATTTATTTTATTTACAAACACAACAGTACTTCTCTATTGTATTTGCTAAGGATAGCCTGTTTTCAAAACTGAAAATAGTGAAGTGATGCTATAATTTAGCTTCAAGTTCACAGGCTGTTTTTTTTATCAAGTTTTAGCCCCTGGCCCTTATCAGCCACAGAGCACAGTAGGAAAAGCCAACGTGATGGTTTACAGAATTAACAAGAGCAGCTATCTTTCTGGACAGATTGCTCTTTTTAATTATAACTGTTGAGGATTGAGTCAGCCATTTGAACAACAGTGAAAATCAGAGGCTATTAAGATGGTCTATTAGTTTTCTGTCATGAGTAGCTGCATATCTATAATCTGTGGTATAGCAGAACGTTTTCCAAATTACCAGCCTGTAAAATCCATGATAATTTTTAAAAATCCCTGAGGCAACTTGAGGGATTAAAAATGAGGTACTTTTGAATGCAAATTTATAGTAGTTAAAATTCATCAGGTAGAAATTTTTCTGTCCCAAATTTGATCTGAAAATATTTTTAAAAGAAAAAGAGAAAACAATCCAATACATGACCTTTTTGTGCTAAAACTATTATGTATTCTTCATGTAACAAGTAAAGGGGACATGATATCCATTTCTTGGCCCATCCTTTTTCTTGGAAGAACAGACATCTTTTAAGTATTTTAAAATAAATATTCCTTAAAAAAAAAAAACGCACCCTCTACTTTCTGCCTCTCAGGTGAAATAAAATAACAAACACTCAAAACATTCAATGCATTTCAGGGAATCCATGAGACCTGAAATGACACTTATTTGGTAATGATGTAGACTCTTAAATAATATCCTGAAACAATAGCAGTGTTTGAAATCTTTAAATATATTTTATTGATTTTTTTACAGAGAGGAAGGGAGAGTGATAGAGAGCCAGAAACATCGATGAGAGAGGGGCATTGACCAGCCGCCTCCTGCACGGCACTTACTGGGGATGTGCCCGCAACCAGGATACATGCCCTTGACTGGAATCGAACCTGGGACCCTTCAGTCCGCAGACAGACACTCTATCCACTGAACCAAACCGGTTTCGGCATGTGCAATCTTTAAAAACATCCTTCAAGACACCCTCAAGTACTTTAGCAATCTGCTATGCCATCTCAGCAGCCTCAAAATTCTATAAATATATGGTCTAACTTGTCGAGAAACAATTCCAGCATGTAATAATTACAAGAATTTTACCAAAAGGTTGTTGAAGCAACAGGGTTGAGTCAAATGTAGTTTTCCTGTTGGAAATGGCTAAAAGGCACTCCCCCAAACCTGAATAGGATTGTTAACTACCAGACAGCACAGGGCATTTTATTGCCTCCTGTTGGCCAAACATCTGAACAGCTATAGGCTATTCCTCAAACTGATAATGCTTCTGTATTCTGTATTCTACTCTTTGATATCTTACCCTTTGAAGTGTATATTTGCCTTAGGATAAATCATGAATAAAAGTATGGGTTTTTGATCAAGAAGAGAGTCTTCAGTTCCTTTTAGCTGAAGCTCCTCTGATCCCCAATGCCTTTCAAAACTATGTTTCATCCTTGGACTCCCTTTTGAATCTATGCTTAGCCCCTTTCTCCAGAGTGTTAAACCCTTCGTAAGGCTGGGAAAAGAACCTGGCATTATGTGGGAACCTGGCATTAAGTGCCCTAATGAGGGACATGAACATTTATGGTGCCTGACGAGTGGCCTAACCTTGGAAGTACTGATATTAATGGGGCACTTTTAGAGAAAGGAGGATTCACCTGAATAAAAATATCAGCTGGTGGTGGAAGATTCACTGTGTGTAGAGCCCATGTCAGCTTTGGAATCTTGTGGATCTGAAGAGTGTGAGTGATACTTTATGTTTAAGTCAGATTATTATTGGGGAAAATGTGGTCAAAAGGCAAAATTATAAAGAAATTGGAAAATCAAAAGGTACTTCTTTAAATCAGGCTCAAAAAAGAATGCCATGGTCACCTTTAATGTGATTTCTTGTTCAGATTAAAATCTTAAATTGTATTTGGAATATAAAATCTGTAATAAGAAATGAAACCCCACTGCTCAAACCACCTCTGGTGTGGAGAAATTCAAAGGTGGCAGGAGAGGGCAGAGAGATCTGCTCTCCTGTGATGAGATAACTTAAAGTTTTATTTAAAAATTATAGAACTCACAGGGAAATGCAAAATTTGGCAAAGGTCACCTTGGATGCTAGTAATTATTTCATAAAGGGAAAAAGGAAAAAAAAAAGTAAGATCTGTCTTTATCTATTAAGCATGAAAAGAAACACAGCCAGATCTGTTACTAAACCCCCCCCCCTCCGCCAAAAAAAAACCAAAAACGCAGGATCTGGGGGAAGGGAAACAGGTGGCAAGAAATATGGAAGCCCACACTCCCAGTATGCTAATTTAAAGTACCCTTTTTGCCATGAAAACTTTTACAAAATTTAGAAATGTGTCTGGGATATCTGTGCACATGTAAAGAGAAAAGCTAGTTTGGGACAAAATGTGTGCACAATCTGATTTTGGGTCTTAAATTGGACTTGGACTTGACTCTTTAAAAAGCCTACACAAATTAAAAAAAAAAAAAAAGACTGTTTTTTTTTGTTTGTTTGTTTTGTTTTCCTAAGAAAAATGATGGATTTGACTCAGGACAAGAATTCAGGCTAGGTGCCAGCAGCAAGATTGGCATTTCCATAATAAAGAGTAGGTTTTAAAATGATAATGAAGCATGTTCAAAAGTTAACTTTAAGGCCTTCAAGAAAATCAGTGAATTGTGTCTGTCATAGAATTTATGCAAAGTAAATGCCTTAAAATAATTGGAATTGGATTTGAAACTCAAATATTGTTGAAAAATCCTATGTAATAAAAGAATAATAGACAAATTGATCATACCTCCACTACACCTGCAAGTCACACCCACCAGCCACACTCACCAGCCAATCAGAGCGAATATGCAAATTAACCCAACCAAGAAGGTTATAGCCACAGAAAGAACAGGAGAGAAGCTTGGGTTGCCCCTGGAATGGAGGAAGCCAAGCTTTCCTCACACCCTAGTGGGCACTTAAGACAACAAACTTTCAATGGCTGTGCAAGCAGAAGGTTTGGCTCCACTCCAGGCTACAAAGTTACAATGGTAGAAGATAAATAAATCCAAGATACCAGGTCCTCCACTTGGGTGGCTGGAGGGTGTGGCCGGTCTGCAAACCACCACAGACCCCTCTCCCAGGCCACTACACACCTTAAGGGAACACCCACCCTGATCCAGGACACCTTTCAGGGCAAACTAGTTGGCCTCCACCTGTGCACCAGGCCTCTATCCTATCTAATAAAAGAGTAATATGCAGATTGACCATCACTCCAACTCACAAGATGACAGCACCCATGTGGTCACAAGATTCTGCCCCCATGTGGACACAAGATGACCAACACAAGGGTAGGGCAGTTGGGAGGCACCAGGCCTACAAGGGAAGGCAGTTGGGGGTGATCAAGCCTGCAGGGGAGGGCAATTAGGAGTGACCAGACTGGCAGAGGAGGAAGTTTGGGATGACTGGGCCTGCAAGGAAGGGCAGTTGAGGGTGACCAGGCGGACAGGGGAGGGTAATTAGGGGCAAACAGGCTGGCAGGGGAGCAGTTAGGCATTAATCAAGCTGGCAGGGGAGTGGTTAGGGGGTGATCAGGATAGCTGGAGGAAGTGGTTAGGGGAAATCAGGAAGGCAGGCAAGTGAGCAGTTGGGAGCCAGTAGTCCTGGATTGTGAGAGGGATGTCTTACTGTCTGTTTAGGCCCTATCCAGGTAGGACAGTCAGACATCCATCAAGGGGTTCCAGATTGGGCAGTTGGACATCCCTCAAGGGGTTCCAGATTGGGCAGTTGGACATCCCTCAAGGGGTTCCAGATTGGAGAGGAAACAGGCTGGGATGAAGGACACCCCCCCCCCTGCCATGCACAAATTTCATGCACTGGGCCTCTAGTATATTATAAAGATTTAAGTAGCCAAGGTAAAAGCTGGCTACACTCTTTATTAATGGAGGAAGGGGTGGTCACTCTTCCCTCAGGAGGAAAGCTAAACCAGTTTCTTGCCTATGTAATTTTCCCCTGGTGGCAAACTCTTAAAGAAAAAAAAATGTGGCTTGTTTGAAACAAGGCTTCCCACTGAAACTTCTCATGACAAAAAATGTGGTAATTTACATTTGAATAGACCAAACCTGTTTTGCCAGCTTTAAGAAAAGTAGGTTTGGCAAATTAAAAAAAAATTACAAGTTTGTTTAATTATATAAATAATAAAATTTAAGAAATATTAGATACTTTGAAATGAAAAATGCTAAAATATTCATCTAAATTTGCCTTATGAAAAAAATCTAGTGGAGAAAATTGAATCTATTAATTGATTATGTCTTGTATTTTTGAAATTTATTCTTAAAAATATAAAGTTATGTTAAATATTTGACTTGCCAGCTCTAAAAGTTTAACGTTCAAATTAAATTGGGAGAAAATGTAATTGTGGTAATTAAATGTATAAAGTATAAAACTTTATTGTTGAAAAAATGTGTTTTCTCTGAAAGTAATTAGAAATTCAAAATATGTTACTTATTGATCTAATAAGAAGGATTAATTGTATGATCCCAGACAAAATTTTTATATAAAGACCAGTTTAAATTTGATATCTTAAGATAATTATAAAAAGTATCATAATATTTAAATCACATATAGATATATATTTAATGTTTTTTCCATGTTAAATTTCAAGGCTTTAGCAGAGAGATGATTCTTGGAGAGCTCCAAGGGTCCAGAGTAATTCAAGAAGTTATTCTCTCTTCTGAAAAAAAATATTTTAAATTAAACTGATCTAATATACTTGAAATTGCATGGAAAGCTTTATCAAATAAAAATTAATAACTATATTTTTCTTATAAATGTTATGAATGTTTTTGCCTCAAAGGAGTAACTAAATATTTCTTAAAATCTAACAGCAGAATTTTAAAGACCTAGCCACCTGCATTTTTAATTAAGCTAGAGGTGGGGCAACTTTTGTGCCTTGTGAATCAGAAGTAAACATTTACTAAATTTATGTGGTTTTACTTTTTAAATGGAGATACCTACTTAAATTACTTTATAAAATAGCTTTTAAAATATATAATCAAGATCATATAAATTAAGTTATATATAAAGACCAGAAACAGCTACTGAAATTTCTATTTGTCCTTATTTTTTCAGATAATAAGCAAACCATATTTTCTGTCAAAGAACAGACTAGGCATCCACCATGATGGCCACATGGCTTGCTGCTTCCATGGAGGCTGCCATCTTGAAACAGCAAGGCAAACCCTTTCCTTTGAATGAGCCAAAGTCTTTTTAAGCAATTTTATTAAGTCTTCTAAGAAAGTTACTGAAGGCCTCCCATGATCCCTCTGTATATGCAAATTATCCAAGGGAATACTCTAAAATATAATTATAAATTTAATAAAAAGGAGAAATTTACAAATTTCAAAATCTCTTCCACTAATATTTACAGTGTAAACTAAGATTGTTATTACAGTATTAAATCTGACAGTAAAATAGTAGTCAACTTTCTGTAAAGTTACTTCTAATATAGCTAGCTATTCAGCTATAGGATTTAGCTCTAAAGAATAGCCCTGTAGGTTGCTTAGTGTAGAAAAAAAAAATAAAGACTTTTAAATAGAAGTCTCTATTGCCTAAAAATTACTTTGGAAAAAATAGAGGTTTTCTTCAATCATCTTATGAACTGTAATTAAAAGTCAACAGTTTTGGTCTCATAAACTGAAGTAACTAATTTCTGTTTTTGCCTCCTTGATAAAGTTTATGTTAAAGTTACTCAAATACTCTAATTAATGCTATTTATTGTCATAATTTGGGACAGTGAAGTTAAAAAATAAGCTTTATTTCAAATAATTTAAATTGGCCAATTGAAATAAGTGAATATTCATGAAAACTTAATTGTACTGGAAAAAAAAAAAAAACACCGTTTCTAAAGTATTGACTAAAATTTTTATTGATGGTTCATCTCATAACAAAATTGCCAAACATACTATGAATCCAAAGCAGTAATATTTCTGTGCAAAAAAATAAATTAAAAGTTATCAAGAAAGCATTAAAAATTTCCAAAAGCCTCCTAATATTTAAATCAAAAAAGGAGGGATAGTAGAATAATATCCTGTAAGAAATACCTTCTAAGTAAATTACATCATTTTTTTTTTTTTACTTTGAAAATTAATTTTCATTTATAATGCTGATAGCAGGACTTCCATGAAAAATCACATGGTATCAAAATAAGCCAAAGAAAAATTGTTTGGCTAAAAAATGAAAAAAAAAAAAGATCCCAAATCAAATTTATCTTTTATTAACTTTTGGTCAAGAATATGTTGTGTATTTCCAGAAAAACCCATGTGGATTCCTGCAACAGCAGATCCAAGAGGAACTGACAGGACTGCTCCAGCCATGAAGAACAAAAGAGAAACAGTCCAGAAATGAAATAGTGAAGACACCTTGTCATGCTAGCATTTAGCAGCTATGCATTGCTGCAGGTTGCCCAGGACCAAACCAGAGAGGGTCAGACCTCCATCGCCACCATTTGTTTACCATCCAGAACTGAAATATCATTGCTGACATGTACACACATAAAAAACTGTTGGACAATGAAATTGGGACTCAAAGAACTGTTGTCCCAAAAAGAAACTGACTGCAGGCTGATCCTTTTAATGCCTGCTGACAGCAATTTTAAGGGACTTGATAGAATTCTGTCCTTTCCATTGAATTTAAAAATTTTAGAACATACATTCTTATTAAATTTAAAAAATTAAAAAGGGTGAGATGCTGAGAACTAATTCCAGCATGTAATAATTATAAGAGTTTTATCAAAAAGATTGGTAAAGCTTGGGGAGCTCAACAGGATTGAGTCAAATGTAATTTAACTGTTAGAAATGGCTAAAAGGCACTTCCCCCAAACCTGAATAGGATTTTTAACTGACAGACAGCTCAGGGCATTTTATTGCTTCCTGTTGGCCAAACACCTGAACAGCTGTAGGCTATTCCTCAAACTGATAATACCCTTTGAAGTGTATATTTTCACCTTGCCTTGGGACAAATAGTAGTAGAATAAAATCAGTACCTTGAGTCAAGGAGACAATCTTCAGTTCCTTTTAGCTGAAGCTCCTCTGATCCCTAATGCCTTTCAAAACTACCTTTCATACTTGGAATCATTTTTGAATCTATGCACAGCTTCTTTCTCTAGGATGCTGAACCCTTTATAAAGCTGGGGGAAAAAAAAACAACGGCATTATGGTGCCCTAACAAGGGACACCAACAGTAACCATATACTTAATTGCTACTTTTACTGAGATTCAAGTTATTCTGAATATAAACATACACAGATAGCGGGGTTCTATCACTGGTTCTGGGTAGATATGGGAGGAAATAAATTGATATTTCTCTCTCATATAGATCTATCTCTCTCTTCCTTTGTAAAACCATGGCTTTTCCGCCTGAGACCTGGCACACAAGAAAGCCCAGCCCTGGCAAAGGCGTTTGGACCCAATACCTGTAACTAGTGAGCAGATGATAGAGGAGGAACTTGGACTAAGTTCCCAACAGTTAATACAGAGGGTAGGGTTTGAGAAGGAACCTGCCCTGGCTTGTCTGAAGGATTTAGAATATATGGGCTCAAGGAAACTTAGAGCACCAGACTTGTGCTGGGCTCTGGCTGTCTCTGACACTCCATAACCCTTTTCCAGAACTGGCTTAAAAGGCAGAAGACTTTGGAACCACAAAAATTGTAACTTTATACAAATAAAGCCTTCTTCCACATTCCATCCTTTCATGGGAACTTATGAAAATGTTTCTTTCAGCTGTACCCTAAGAATAGGACTCCCCCAAAAGACAGGTTAGTTTTACCCACCAGCAACACTATCTTGCCTCAGTGGCTCAAATTTACTAATTCCACTGATTAGAATGTTTTCCTTGCTTCCTTATTTCTCCTTCAGAATTGAAGTTCAAACAGACTTACATAAAGTTCTATATTAACTAAATCACAATGTATATTTACCAAAGCTTACTGAAAATGTTTGACTTGTTATTGTAGAACTAGAGACCCAATGCATGAAATTTGTGCAAGAGTAGACCTTCTTTCCCCTGGCTGCCTGCACCAGCTTCCCTCTGGCATCCAAGACCTGATCTTCCCTCACAGCCCTGGCTTTGTCAGGAGAGTTGTCTGGAAGGATGTTCAGTTTAATTAGCATATCATTTTTTATTATTATAGATACTCCTCAGATTTCCTATTTGAGAGTAAAACCTACATAATATGAGTCTAGCTTTATTCTAAGATGTCAGCATTCACTTCATTGTTCAGATATGAATATTAAATAGAAATTTTTCATACAAACTTTTTGTGTCTTTGGTGTTTAGTAATCTTTAAAATTTGAAAAGCTTAAGAAAGTTAGAAGATATTTTCCAAATATGATACTATATGCACAATCTTTAATTCTTTGTAACATATTTGAGTCATTCACAAGATTAAAATGAAGCAAAAAAATATTTAAGAAGAAGGGGGATCTCAATGAGTCCTAATCTATAAAAATCTTAAAAGGTCACTGAACAGCCCTAGTATTTAAAGAAATCTGGCAAATAAGGAAAGCAAATCTATTTAATTAAATAAGTGCATACATACACACTTCTAAATTTGTGTAATTGAATAGATATGCCTAATCTTTAAAAAAATTTCTCTTGAACTTTTTGTCTCATCATATTACATTAACATTTCCAAATGTTATTATAACTCTGTCTGCAACTTTTCAAGGGCTACCCTTTCCTAAGTAGTTCCAGTCTCATATGTGCATCCCCCAACTGGCCACAGAAGAGTCACCAATTTACTAAACACAATATATTTTGTTTACTTTTTTACTTTTCTTAACCATTCTGAATTCTTGAACACTATTTTATCTTCTTTCTTTCATTTTTTTAATATAATTTTATTGATTCAGAGAGGAAGGGAGAGGGAGAGAGAAATAGAAACATCAATGATTGGCTGCTTCCTTCATGTCCCACACTAGAGATAGTAGGGGGGATTGAGCCAGGAACCTAGGCATATACCTGGACCTAGAATTGAACTATGACTTCCTAGTTCAGAGATCAACACTCAAATCCTCTAGCCAGCTTCATCTTTTTTTTTTTTTCTTAAAATCTTCTCCCTCATCCTCTGAAAGATTGGGTTGTTGTAATTCCCATTCTTTGTAACCATTCTTCCATAACTACTATTATTCATGATACTTCTTACCCCTGCCTTATTCTTCTCACATCCTATATTGAATTATATTCTTTCTCCCTTTTCCTACACATACTCTCTTTGAACAACTTTATCCACTCCATGATTTTAGTTATTCTTTCTAAACATAGGCTTTGAATACTATATTTACAGTATATGGTCCCTATTAAAAAATGAAACAAACAACAAAACTACTGCACTTACTTTTGCTAGCTAATTGTTCAACACACAATCTCCTCTTATATTTTTCTATCTAACAAAATCTTAACATCTCTTCAAGCTCTAACACAAATTTGAAATCCTTCATGAAGTTATTATTTGTAATTAGAGACCCAATGCACAAAGATTCGTGCAAGAATAGTCCTTCCTTCTCCTAGGTGCAGGTACCCAGGACCCAGGCCTTCACTCTGGCTGCTGCCTTCCATCTTTGCTAAGCCTGGAGCTGCCTTCAACCTTCACGTGCTGCCCAGAAGCCCAGAGCGGCTGGGACAGGATGGAATGCCTGTGTCATCACCCTGGCAACGACCAACCCAAGTGTCCCAGCCCAGCCGCAGCCATCTTTGTTGCATAAATTTGCATATTCTCTCCTTATTGGCTGTGGGATCCACCATCTTTGTTGTGAAGTGACAGTCAATTTGTGTATTCCATCTTTATTAGATAGGATTTGAAAAATCTCCTGAGCTTGAGTTAGTAATAGAAGTTTTATTTCCAATGTCATTCTTGCCTTCTCATAGCAGCTTCATTGTGAAAAACTCTTTTTATTTAAAAATTCAGAAATTTTAGCTCAGATTTATTCACAATCTCCTTTAAAAAACAATCTATTAATGTTATAGATAATTTAAATGAAAGTTCACTTTAGAAAATCAAAGAAAATTCGAAATAGTACAAACTGAGAGGTGGGTGAAAATGTGAAAACAAGTTAGCCAACAAAATAATGGAGAAAAAGAAAAAATTCTAGTAAGAGGATTAATTCAATGTATAAGCATGAAGGCCAAGAATAAACCATAGACACGAACAGGAATTTTATCATAAGGAACATTTTACAACACTACACAGATTTTAATTTTTAAAAGAGGATGCTTTATTTAAGGCTTTAAAATTTAATTAGAATTGCAAACTGTATTTTAATTTAAGCACATACAAACACACTGGCGTCTGAATATATGATGGATTTACATGTAACTGACTTCAAATTGGTTGATAAGTGCTATTCATATTACTTATATCCTTACTGGTTTTCTGTATGCTCTATCCATTATTGGAAACAAAGTGTGGAAATCTCCAACTATAACTTTGTAATTGTTTATTTTTCATTTTAATTCTATCAGTTTTTCTTTCATGTATTATGGAATTCTGTTATTAGGAACATACACATTTAAGACTGTTATATTTTCATGGAGGATTTAACTTTTCTCATTATGTAATGTCCTTCTGAATTCCTGATAGTATACTCTGTTTTGAGATTTACTTTATCTTATGTAATATAGCCACTCCATATTTCTTTTCATAGAGTTGCATGGTTACATTTTTATACATTTACCTTCAAATTTAAATTTGGCTTCTTATTGAGCTGGCAGTTGAGTCTGGTTTTTTGTTTGTTTGTTTTTCTTTTTTTCTTTTTTTACTTAATTTGACATTTGCTGTTATTGAGAAATCCATTTAAACAATTTATTTTGATATTATTGCTGACATGGCTGGATTTAAATGTTTCATGGTTGGATTACCTTTGTTTCATTTATTCATTTTCTTGCTTTCATTTTCATCTGTTATTGTTTTAATTAACTGAGTACTTTTATTTTCTCAATTATTGGTTTGTTATTTAAACATTTTTTCTTAATTTTAGAAGAATTTCACAGGGTTTAAAATATATCTTTAGTTAATCAAAGTGTTTCTTCAGATAACATTATAATGTTTCAAAGTTAATATAAGGAACTTAGGTAGTATTCACTGAATTCCTCTCTTCAATCTATTGCACTATTGTGTCATACATTTCACTTTTACAAATGATCTAAATCCATCATACACTGTTACCATTTACCTTAAAATGATCAACTATATTTTAAAATGATTATGTTTGGGGGAAGGGATGTCTTAAATTTACCTTAATTTTAAGTGATTTTAAAGTACATACAGATTGCAATCATTTTAGATATCCCTGGTAAATAATTGAGTATGGGTAAAATAAATTTCATTACTATATTCACAGAACTCCAGAATCACTTAATTTATAAAGAACATTTTCGGTTAATGGTAGGATTGCAACCCTGAATATTTGAACACCTACTCTGGGGAGTTCATTTTTCTTACTCAGTGGAGATGAAATAATTTGAAAATAATAAAGAGAATTTATAATTAATTGCTGGTGCACACCATTTTGTTTAAATATAAGATTCTGACAAAGGCTGGAATATTTATTTTTAATAATGAAAGAATACTATGATGCATTTATATATTTAAGATTCATCATTCAATTTAGTCCTCAAAACCTTAGGAGTCCTTCCATGCTGGACCCAGCAACTGTCACTTCCTCTTCCGACCCTCATGGGGCCTTTGTGCCTGTTCTGGGATGGGGAACTGGGATGGGTGGCAGTGGATGCAGTCCCTTTCCCAGGGGATTTGAGGGCCAAATCCCTCCTTAGGGCTGATGGCCAACCTCCCACAGTTCCTCCCTGCCCCTCATGCATGAATTCATGAATTGGACCTCTAGTATCTGACATAAAAGAGAATTGAAGCAAAGATATATTATTTGCCCAAAGTAACAGAGTTATTAAGGCTGATGGTTAAATTAAATATAGATAGAATCTAAAGCTCAGTCTCTTAACCATGTGCTTAATGATGTAAATGGAAACTTTAATTCTAAATTCCAATATATTTGAGAAAAAAGGTAGAGTTCGTGTTTGTGTATTTACATGTTTAAAAGTTATATCTTATTTCTTAAAGAGTTTAAGAATGGAAGAGAATGTATTTTGAGCATTACACTAAATAAATTATTAGCTATATTTCCTAATACTATCTGTAACAATTTCACAGGTAATAGAAAAGACTCATAAGATTTCTCAGGGTACATTAATGATAGGCTTTAATCAAGGTAATAAGTATGCTGTAGCAGAGAAATATGGACAAGCATCTGGAGCCCAATAAACTTTCAGGCACAGCCCACAAGTTATTTTCTTAGTTGAATAAGAAATACTTTATCTCTGCAATATGAGCCATCAATATATACATAAAAAATCTTGGTTTTAGAAGAATGTGAGCAAGATTTTTTTCAGTGGAATATTTTATGTCCTATTGGTCATCTAGCCAAGTTGAGCTTTGTATCTTGTTAATCAATATCTAAGTCAGCAATCTACATATCTCTACTTTTTTAAAAAATATATTTTTATTGATTTTTCATAGAGAGGAAGGGAGAGGGATGGAAAGTTGGAAACATCGATGAGAGAGAGACATCAATCAGCCGCCTCCTGCACGCCCCCTACTGGGGATGTACCCTCAACCAATGTAATGTGCCCTTGACCACAACCGAACCTGGGACCACTCAGTCTGCAAGCCAATGCTCTCTCCACTGAGCCAAACCGGTTTCTGCTACATATCTCTACTTTTAAACAAGCTCTCCCTGAGGATAGATTGACAGATTTCATATAAACACCTACTGAAATCATTTGCCAAAATCAGTTACATTTTTGAGGCTAAAACAAAACAAAAAAATCACTACTTCACTACTTCTTAAAAGCTATATTTAAATACATTACCTAATAAAAGAGTAATATGCAAATTCATCGTCACTCCATGACAAAGTGTCAGTGCCCAAAGCCCAAGATAGTGGTGCCCAGTCCTCTCAGCCCTGCAGGAGTCCCCCGGTCTCAGGAAGGGCTGCCTCTGAGAGCCTGCAAAGTAAGTGGCCTGGCAGAATGCTGCCTACAGGCCCTCCTGGCCCTTTATAAAAAACAAAAAACAAATTTACACCCCATGGCCCAATCCCCTTCCAGCAGTGGCAGCCTGGGGTCTCAGCCTAGCAAGGATGTGCAACCCCACGGCGTGATCCCCTGACAGTGGCAGCAGCCTGGGGTTTCAGCCTTGCACCCCCACAGAGCAATCCCCTGCCAGCGGTGGTAGCCTGGGATCTCAACCACTGAGTCACACCAGCTAAGCATATATGGAGGAATCTTAAATGTTTCTTTTTAAAATATATATATTTTATTGTTTGTTTGTTTTTACAGAGAGGAAGGAAAAGGGATATAGAGTTAGAAATATCAATGAGAGAGAGACATTAAGCAGCTGCTTCCTGCACTCTCCCACTGGGTATGTGCCCCAATCAAGGTACATACCCTTCACTGGAGTTGAATCTAAGACCCTTGAGTCTGGAGGCTGATGCTCCATCCACTGAGTTCAACCAGTTAGGGCTATCCAATATTTTAAAGAAAAAATCCTATCTAATAAAGAGGGAATATTCAGGGGAGGGAATTTGGGGGTGACTGGGTTGTCAGGGGAAGGCAGTTGGGGACAATTGGGCTGGCAAGGGAGTGTTAGGGGGTGATCAGGCTGGCAGGCAGAAGCCGTTAGGGGCAATCAGGCAGGCAAGTGAGCAGTTGGGAGCCAGCAGTCCTGGATTGTGAAAGGGATGTCCAACTGCCTGTCTGCCATCCCTCAAGGGGTCCCAGATTGGAAAGAGTGCAGATTGGGCTGAGGGACACCCCACTCCCACCCCAGTGTATGAATTTCTCGCACTTGGTCTTTAGTGGTAATATAAAAGACAAAAGTGACTCTTTTAGTGACAAAATTAGGAATTAAATATGATCAAAGTATAACTCCAATGTGCCATTTAAAACATACTCAACATTAAAATTCAATAATACTGTGCTCTCCTGGATTTTTTTCTACTTGACTTTTTTTTTATGGTACTTTTTAAAATGTACATTGTTATCCTCAGCTTCTTAAAATCAAAGTACCCTAGAGTTTAGTCCTTGGTGATAATCTATTGTCAAGATCCACTCACTTTATTGATAAACCAAGTCATTATCATAAGATGAAATGCTTTCTATAGGCCAGTGATTATACCCATTTTTTCCACCTCATACTTCATTCCCAAATTTATGAGATTTTGACCTTGTAAATCTATCTGCTTTCAAGACAACTCCAACAGGATATTTAGTAGATAGTACAAATCATCAGATTCTAAATTGAACTCCTGATCTTCCTGGCCAAAGCTGCTCCTACAAAAACATCTGTCATCTCATTTGACATATCTTCATTCTTCCTGTTTATAGGCCAACAAATTTTATGTCCTCTTTCTTTTATCTTTTTCTTTATACCTTGTGTCATTTATTAGGAATTTCTACTGGTTCTATCTTTAAAATACCACATGCAAAATGTAACAATTCTTCATCATCTCTATTGCTCTCTATCTTCTGAGTCCTTATCCTTACTTGCATGGAATACTGAAATAGCCTTCTAATAATTCTTTCTGTCTAGGCCTCCCTCTCATACTTTTATAAAACACAATAGCTAGAGTGATTATTTTTATATGGAAGTCAATTTATCACACTTCTCTGCTTAGAATATTGCAACATTTCTACTCAATAAGTATGTCCAATTTGTAATAATGAACCCAGTTACTCTCTAACCCCATATTTAACTATTATCCTTCTTGAACACTCTGCTTCATATAAAATGGTACCATAATTTTATCTCCCTTTAACATACTAGGGTACTACAGTCTTAGAGGAATCTGCAGTGTTTGCTTTTTTTGACTGATTTCTTTATTCAATTCTCTACCTCTCTAACATTCTCTAAATCTTATTTCAAGTGCCATATTTCCAGTAAGGCTTATTCTGATTACCATGTTGAAAATTCATTATATTTTATCTTTAGCATTCCCAAATGCCTTCTATTCTACTATCTTTTCTTCTTCTATAGTACTAATGATGTATAGTAATGTATTTACCTAAGAAATTCATATTTTGCATTACTCTTATTTTTTTATGTCTGCCTCATTTAATGAGAATTCAGATCCTGTAAAGACAGAGTTCTTTACTTTTTTTTTTTTCACTATTCTATTCTAGAAACCAAGTTGAGGACCTGGATATATTAGCTGCTTAATAAATACTTGCTGAATAAATTAATATGGAATTGACCCTGAATCAAAATTGTAGATATAAATATACATTTTCTTAAATTTTATTTTGTTATCTTAATACATGTCTACACAAAAGTACTGAAATTATTTTATGGATATAATGATTCATTTACCCATTTATAATGAACCACTCAGTAACCCCTTAAGTGAGTCAAAAAAGAGCCTGTGATGACTGAATAAAGTAGCAAATATATATAACATAAAGAATTGGTCAAATAGAACCAAGTTATCTAATAGGCAAGGCATTCATCCCTATGGCTATAAAATTATTACAAATATAAAATGCTATAAACAGGGCAATAATTTTATTTCAGAAAATCAAAAGCACCTTTGTATTAAAACATATTTATTGAAACATTTATTTAAAAGCCCTCCAAGAAGGATTGTTAAGACAAAGACATGAGGGGAAAAATAGGGGGGGGGGGCATTTTGTAAAAATTAATAAATGTAAGTGCTTATAAACCAGATAATCTTTCCAAGTTGTATCTTCTGATTTCTGTCTCTAGAGCAGGAATGCACATAAGAGCCTAGACAGTGTAGTGCATGGCTGAGCATCAATCTATGAATCAGGAGGAGGAAGTCACAGTTCAATCACCTCTCAGGGCACAAGCCTGGATTGCAGGCTCCAAACCCAGTAAGAGGAATGTAAGAAGCAGCCAATCAATGATTTTCTCTCATCATTGATGTTTCCATCTCCTTCTCCTTCTCCCTTCATCTTTAAATCAATAAAAACATATATATGTGTATATATGTGTGTGTGTGTGTGTGTATTTATTTATTTATGTATTTATTTATTCATTCATTCATTTAAAAGAGTGTACATGAGATAATAAAGAACATTTTAAAAAGTTTACTGTTGTAAAAACTCATTCCAGTAAGTGTTTCTCCTTAACTACATTTTAATATTGTTTATGTATCATCTAGCCATATTCCCCAGGAGATGGATTTTGAATAATTCAAACTAATTTGGTAAATCTATAACTTTGTCAGGGCAAATAATATTCATGAGAAACTATCTGGTCAATTATAGAGTGACTAATGGAATCTTCTGATAAATTTCTCTTATTCTAAATGTAGCTTTGAAATTTTTGTATTAAAAATTAAATAAAAATTGAATTAAACATAAATACAGAATGTTCAGAAATCGTAACAGTATTGTAGGCTGATTTTTATCATCTTCCATATAAAAAATTAGGACTTAATTAATATCCTAATAGTTTATTCCTCTGCTTCTCTCCAGTCACTACAACATAGAAACTAGACTTGGAACACTATATATTAGTCTTGATTGTGCTTCAACTTTACAAAGTAGACATCAAATATCTTCTTTTTTTGTATTTGTCTTCTTTTGATTAACAATGTTTGTGAAGTGGCCCATGTTTTTAACCATAACAATAGTTTTGATTTTTCTCATTCTAATATTTGTATTTTATTACTTGAGGGCTAGTGTACAAAATTTATGCACAGGGAGGGGGGGTGTCCCCTCAGCCTAGCCTGCATCCTTTCTAATCCAGGACCTCTTTGGAATGTCCAACTGCCAGTTTAGGCTCATCCCCGGGATTAGGCCTAAACTGGCAGTTGGATAGCCCTCACACAATCCAGGACTCCTCAATGCTCACCTGCCTGCCTGCCTGATCACTCTTAACTGCCCCCTCCTCTCCGCCAGTTTTATCACCCCTAAGTGCCCAACACCAGCAGGGGGACACTTTGGGGTAACAAGCCAGAGGGGTGGGCAGTTGGGGTAATCAGGTTGGCAGGAGGGGCAGTGAGAGGTGACCAGTCTGGTTACACCCAACTGTTCCCCTACCAGCCTGGTAGCCCTCAACTGCCCCGCCCCCCCCGCACTGGCTTGGTCACTCCTCACTTCCCCCTTTGTCCCCCAATTGCCCCAATGCTGGTCTGGTCACCCCCAACTGCCCCCCTTCCCACTGATCTGATCTCCCACAACTGTGCCCCTACTGGCTTGGTCACCTCCAATTGTCCCCCCTGCCAGCCTCAAGGTCCTCACTGTACCCCTCTACCAGACTGGTCACCCCTCACTGCCCCTCCTGCCAACCTGGTTACCCCAACTGCCCACCCCTCTGGCTTGTCACCCCAAAGTGTCCCCCTGCTGGTGTTGTTGCCCATTATTGCTCCCCTATGCCAGCCTGTTCACTCCTCATTGCCCCCCTCTGCTGGCCTGGTTAAAACCCTTACTCCCCTGCCTACACCCGCAGCCTGGTCTCACCACACAGCCTGCTGGTCAGTCGTTTGGTCATCCCTTGCTGACCCCACTGCTGGCTTGTTGCCCCATGCAACCTGTTGTTCATTTGTTACTGTGAGGGCATCGTGACCAATTTGCATATTACCCTTTTATTACTATGAATATTTTATTAACATAATACTACATATATTTATACAGTTTATCATTAATGGAGTTTTGGCTATTATGAATAATGTTTCTAACAATGCAATTCAAAACGTGCATGAAGTCTGCGGATGGGACAGAAAGAGATTAACTAAAGAACTTATATGTGTATATGCATAACCCATGAATACAGACAATAGTGCAGTGAAGGCATTGGGGGAAGGGAGGCAGAGTATAGTATGAGGATAGAGGGAGTCAATGGGGAAAATGGGGACATCTGTAATACTTTTAACAACAAAGATTAACTATAAAAAACCACATGCATGAATAAACTTTTCATTGTATCATTTCCTCATTATATTCCATGATTGCACAAAAATTGGATAACTTTAATCTATTAAATTTTGGTCATCTTGGTAATTGTGCAGAGCATTTAATTTGATTTGTTTTTAAATAATAATAATATTGAACATATTTTTTGCACCATTGATATATTCCCCCTTTAGTGTAGTATCTAGTAGTTGTTTATACTAGTTAATTTATGAGATACCTATATTCATTATAAATATTGTTTATGTATATATACCTAATTTTGATGATATATAGATATATATACTTTTGATTTAGATCAATAATTCTAAAGGTCATGAATTTGGGCTGTAATGGCTTTTTCTTTTTAAAATCTTTATTGTTAAAACTATTACAGATGTCCAGTTTTCTCCCCCATTGACCTCTTCTAGCCCGCCCCAATCCCTTTCCCCAGGTCTTTATTACTCTATTATCTGTGTCCATTGGTTATGCATATATGCATCCTAGTTCTTTGGTTGATCTCTTCTGACCCACCCACCCTAGTGTGCCTTCCCTTTGAGGTTCCAAGTCTATTCCATGCTTCTATGTCTCTGAATTTATTTTGTTTATTAGATTCCACATATGAGTGATATCATGTGATACTTATCTTTCTCTGACTGACTTATTTTGATTAGCATACTACTCTCCAAGTCTATCCAGGCTGTTGCAAATGGTAAGATTTCTTTGTTTTTCACAGCTGCATAGTATTCCATTGTGTAAATGCATCATGGGTTTTTTAATCTACTTATCTGCTGATGGGCACTTAAGTTGTTTCCAAATCTTCGCTATGTAAAATGTGCTTCTATAAACATAAAGGTACAAATATTATTTCTGATTGGTGTTTACAATGTCTTAGAATATAAATGGAACCACTGGATCAAATCTTAGTTAGACTTAATTTTTTGAGGAAACTCCATACTCTTTCCCACAGGGGATGCACCAGTTTTCATTCCTATTAGCAGTATATGAAGGTTCCCTTTTCTCCACATTCTTGCCAACATTTGTCCTTTGTTGATTTATTAATGACAGCCATTCTGACAGGTATGAGGTGTTACCTCCTTATTGTTTAGATTTTAATTTCTCAGATGGTTAGTGACTGAGCATTTTTTCATATGTCTACTGGTTTTCTGTATAGCCACTTTGAAGATGTGTCTATTTAGGTTCTTTGCCTATTTTTAAATTGGATTGTCTTTATTTTGTTAAGTTGTATGAATTCCCTATATATTTTGGAGATTAACACCTTATTTGATATATCTTTGAAAAATATGTTCTTCCATGCAGTGGGCTCACTTGTTATTTTGTGGATGGTTTCTTTTGCTATGCAAAAGTTTTTAATTTTGATGTAGTCCTATTTATTTATTTTCTCGTTAGTTTCCATTGTCCTAAGAGATGTATCAGTAAATATATTGCTAAAAGATGTCTGAGATTTTGCTGCCTATGGTTTCTCCTAGGATTTTTATGTTTTTGACAATTTATATTTGTTTTTAATCCATTTTGAGTTTATTCTTGTGTATGGTGTAAGTTGGTAATCTAATTCCTTTATTTATCTCTTTTTCTTCTTTTTTTTTTCTTAATGTATCTCTCCAATTTCCCCAAAACCACTTATTTAAGAGATTGTCTTGACTCCATTGTATGCTCTTGCCTACTTTGTCAAATAGTAATTGAGCATAATGACATGAATTGATTTCTGGGTTCTCTGTTCTCTTCATTTGACCTATATGTCTGTTCCTGTGCCAGTACCAGGCTTTTATTTTTATTACAGTGGTTTTATTATATAATTTGATATGTGGTATTGTGACTCCTTCAACTTTTATCTTCTTTCTCAAGATTTCTGTGGCTATTTGGGGTCTTTTTTGGTTCCATATACATTTTTGGAGAGTTTGTTCTAGGTCTGTAAAATATGCCTCTGGTATTTTAATGAGGATTGCATTCAATCTGTAGATTGCTTTGGGTAGTATGGACATTTTAATGATATTGGTTCTACTAATCCATGAACATGGTATATTATTCTACTTGTTTATATTTTCCTCTGTCTCTTTTTTCAATGCCTGTAGCTTTCCGAATATAGGTCTTTGAATTCCTTGGTTAAGTTTATTCCTTAGTATCTTAATTGTTTTGTTGCAATGGTAATTGGGATTATTTTATTAGTTTCTCTTTCTGAGAGTTCAATTTTGGTATATAAAAGTGACATAGGTTTCTCAGTGTTCTTTTTGTATCCTACAACATTGCTGAACTCATTTATTAAATCTAGTAGTTTTTATATTGTCTGTTGGGTTTTCTTTGTACAATACATGTCACCTGTGAAGCTTGACAACTTAATTTCCTCCTTTCCAATTTAGATGCCTTTTATTTTTTCTTCTTGTCTAATAGCTATGGCTAGCACTTCCAGTACTATATTGAGCAAGAGTGATGAAAGAGGTCATCTCTATCCTGTTCTTGTTCTTTAGGTGACAGGGTTTTAGTTTTTTCCCATTTAGTATGATGCTGGCTGTAGGTTTGTCATATATTGCTTCCATTATGTTGAGGTATGATACCTCTACCCCCACTTAGGCTGAGAGTCTTTATTAAAAAAAAGTATTTTGGTTTTTGTCAAATGCTTTTTCTGCATCAATTGATATGATCATGTGGTTTTGTCTTGCAACTTTCTTACGTTATGTATCACATTTATTGATTTGTGAATATTGTACTAGCCTTACATCCCCGGAATAAATCCCACTTGGTAATGTTATATGATCTTTTTAAGGTATTGTTGTATCTGATATGATAATATTTTGTTGAGGATTTCAGCATCTTATATTCATCAGATATATTTTCCTGTAATTCTCTTTATTTGTAGTATCTTTATCTAGTTTAGAATTAGGGTAAAGTTGTCCTTGTAGATAGAGCTTAGAAGTTTTCCTGCCTCTTAAATATTTTGGAATAGTTCGAGGAGTATAGATGTTAGTTCTTTTTTGAATGTTTGGTAAAACTCTCATGTGAAGCTGTCTCGACCACATATTTGTTTGCTGAAAGATTTTAAACTACTGCTTCAATTTCATCAGTAGGTATTGGCCTACTCCAATTGTCTGATTCTTCTCAAAGAGTTTTGTAAGATTATATTTTTCAAAAAATGTATCCATTTCATCCAGGCTGTCCAGTTTTTTTGTTTTTTGTTTTGGAATAAAGTCATTCATAATATATTCTTAGGATCCTTTGTATTTCTTTGGGGTCAGTTGTTTCCTCCTGATTTTAATTCTTTTTTTTTTAAGAGAAGCAAAAACGTAAGTAATTTACTTTATTTTTTTTCTCTTTATTAATTTTTAATACATATCTCCCCATTTCCCCCCTCCCTTCCAGGCATACCCCAACCCCCCAGTGTCTGTGATCATTGGTTATGCTTATATGCAAGAATACAAGTCCTTTGATTGATCACTTATTTACCTCACCTAACTTTAATCTTTCTGCTGTAATTTCAGTCTGTTTGATGCTTTACAATTTTTGTCCCCCTGAGAATTATCAGTCTACTCCCTTTCTGTGCTCCTGATTCTATTATATTCACCAGTTTATTCTGTTGATCAAATTTTTAATTCACTTAATTTTTAGATTCACTTGTTGATAAATATGTATTTGTTGTTCATAATTTTTTGGCTTTTACCTTTTTCTTCTTCCTCTTCTAAAAGAGTACCTTTCAGC